>JAZHYW010036426.1:0-13755 GCA_037355805.1 Ixodes ricinus
CACTGGTATTGCTGACAAGCATCACCCATATATAATCATTGCCTTACTGCATGGATGAATAGGTGTTGTCCAACTTCGAGAAATCTCCGCGCCAGAGCGTTTTCCGCCTTCACGACGGCGGCTGTCCAAGATTCTTGACTTGTTATATTTAACGGGCGTAACCGTTCAGGATTTCTCCAGCTTTCAAAAACATACCTTTGCTGTTACTGAACTGAATGGGGTGAATAACAGGCCTGACAATCAGCGGCGGTTCAGCCACCATCCACCCGTCACCATCAATCACGAAATGGTGCCGCTAATGGACGTCCGGTAATACGGACTGGAGCGTGGCCCGTTCAACGATGGCACGAAAATAGCTGCGATCACACCGCCAACGGATGTTCGTCCGTGAATGTGAATTGTCGACGTAATAAAGGTCGTCAGCGCCGTCAGCTGGTCACGAAATCATCTGCACCAGCGTAGAGTCCCTTTCAGGTCACGACCACCGCCAGCAAATGATGAGCGCCGAATGACCACGGTTTTCGTTTGTTGGTTTCACGACTGTGGCGATAGCGACGGAACCGTCGCCGTCGTCACGCCGTTACTGTTCTCCACCATCGGTTCAGATTCGCCGTCGGGTTACCGCCGCCAGGACGACGACATCACTTTCAACGCGCTGTTGGTATGCCCAGCGGTAATGACCTTGAGCTGCGCGCACGACTGGATCACTTCGGGAGGACGAGGTTGATTCCATCTTGTCGGGCGACTTGCCAGACGGCCCGAGGTCGCCCGTTAAAGAGAACTGGGGTAACTGATAAGCCCTAAAGATCTTCAGCGCCAGTTCAGACTGTTGCCGAGGTCGACTTCGCTGGCAGAGAACTGAAAGCGCGATGCCACGGCAGGCATCGCAGCGGCAGAAGCGGTAACCGACCAGAACTTTGCACGCAGCGTTAAACGCAGAATGTTCCAGGCCTGCTGCCGTAACGCAGCCAAACGGTGCCAACAAACTGTGGAATCAGTTCAGGTTTCGAGGCGATCTTCACCGCCCATAATAATGACCCAACATCGGCTCACTCATTGCTGTCGTCCTCACGATATGAGAAGACCAACGGCCTGGTTCCGAAGACTGTCCACCTCTACGTCCGTTCGTGCCACGAATGCCAACGACGCAAGAAACCACCGACGAAGCCGGCAGGTCTCCTGCAACCGATCGCGCCCCCGACTGCACCATTCCAGCAGATTGGAATGGATCTTCTCGGACCTTTCCCACCGTCGACGCAGGGAAACCGTTGGATAATCGTGGCAACTGACTATCTCACCAGGTACGCTGAGACAAAAGCACTCCCCTCGGGGACCGCCGTGGAAGTAGCCAAGTTCTTTGTGGAGTCTATCGTCCTCCGACACGGCGCTTCCCAAGTCCTGATTACGGACCGAGGATCCTCGTTCATGGCGCAACTGACACAAGAGATACTCCGCCTGAGCCACACCGCACCACCGCCGGACCACGGCATACCACCCGCAGACCAACGGGCTGACGGAGCGACTAAACAAGACCATCGCCGACATTATTTCGATATACAGGGACGTGGAACACAAGACGTGGGATGAAGTGTTGCCCTACGTCACGTTCGCGTACAATACGGCGATTCAAGAAACTGCCGGCATTACACCTTTCATCTGGTGCACGGCAGAAAGGTGACGACGATGCTCGACGCCATGCTGCCCCACGACCCGACGGACGACACCACCGACGACGCCCAGCTGGTCACCCAACGAGCAGAAGAAGTACGCCAGCTAGCCTGTCTTCGAATAAAGGACCAGCAACGTGTGGACGCTGGCCGGTACAACCTTCGTCGCCGCGACGTGGAGTTCCAGCCCGGAGACAGGGTGTGGGTGTGGACACCCATTCGCCGCCCCGACGAGCCATTGACCCGAAGTCGGCTCAAGTGCTCGTCGAAGTTGGTCGAGAATACCACGACGTCGTCGAGGTAAACAAGACAGCTCTGCCACTTGAGGCCTGCCAGGACGGTGTCCATGACCCGCTGGAACGTTGCCGGCGCCGTGCACAGTCCGAAGGGCATAACCTTGAACTCCATACAGTCCGTCTGGCGTGACGAAGGCAGTCTTTTCTCGGTCCCGTTCGTCGACTTCGATCTGCCAGTAGCCACTCTTAAGGTCCATCGACGAAAAGTATCGGGAGTGGCGCAGCCGGTCAAGCGTGTCGCCGATGCGGGGGAGCGGATACACGTCTTTCTTCGTCACCGCATTGAGCCGCGGGTAGTCAACGCAGAATCGAAGCGTTCCGTTCTTCTTCTTCACCAGTACAACTGGAGAGGCCCACGGGCTGCTCGAAGGCTGAATAATGTCGTCGTTCAGCATCTCTTGCACCTGTTCCTGAATGGCCTCTCGTTCCTTCGGAGAGACCCGGTACGGCGGCCGATGCACAGGGAGCGCGTCCTTGTTGGTAATGATGCGGTGTTTAGCAACTGTTGTCTGGCGCACCCTCGACTTCGTCGCAAAGCAGTCGCCGAACTCGGCGAGGAGGTCTCCGAGCTGTCGTCGTTCCGTGGCGCTGAGCTTGGGGTTAACGTCGAGCTGCGGCGGCTTTGTACTGTGCGGCTGACACGGCGAGGGCTCTTCGGAGATCGCGGCGATTTCGGCGTCGGTCCTGAGTTCTTCGACGTGTCCTACAGCGGCACCTTTCGTGAGGTGCTGCGCCTCCGGTCGAAAGTTCGTCAAGAGGACCACAGAACGTCCATCCTGCAGCTCCGCTATGCCCCTTGCGACGCCTATTCCTCTTCCGAGAAGCAGTTGGACATTGCCTTCCAGAAGGACCTTCCGGCTGGCAACTGCATCGGTCACGACGGGCACAAGAATACTCGACCGTGGCGGCAGGTTCACGTGGTCCGCAATGACTCGGACGGCGGCTGGCGTCGTTTCGTATCCCTCAGTGGCAGGCGTCGTTTTGGATCCCTCCGGAGGTAGAACGGGCTTTCGCAGCGTCAGCCTGTTTGCTCCAAGGTCGATCACGGCACCGTACTCACAGAGGAAGTCCATGCCAAGGATGACGTCTCTCGAACAGACCTTGAGGACGACGAATTTCACAGGGCAGGTCTCTCCGTGGATGTCCACGCACGCAGTACACCTTCCCACTGGTGTGATGAGATGTCCGCCGGCGGTTCGTATTTTCGGGCCATCCCACGGCGTCATCAATTTCCGAAGGCGGCGAGAGAGCTTCCCACTTAAAACGGAATAGTCTGCTCCGATGTCGACGAGTGCCTTCGCGTCGTGGCCGTCGATGGCCCCGTCGAGGTTATTCGACACCGTCGCAGAACCGTCGTTCCTATCCGTCTCGTCGCTAGTGTGGGAGCCCTCCGACGTTTGTGGAGGATATTGGCGTCGTTCGTCATCGGCAATACCACCTCCCGGTATTGACGCACTCAGTTTTGCTGGCGAGCCAGGGGGACAGGCTTTCTCGGCGGGACCTACGATGGGGCGATGCAGGGCGGTGGGGTGACGGCGATCGGAAACTGCGACGGGCAGACGGTCTCGGGGATGGCGACCGGCGGAGGTATTCGTCGATGTCCTGGGGTCGCTCGCCGTAGCGTGGGCGCGGGTCGTCGGGGTGGAAGCCGCGTAGCCCCAGCTGTCGGTACGGTGCAACGACGGTAGACATGGTTGGCTTCCCCGCAATGGAAACAAAGCGGGCGTCGGTCAGCCGTTCGCCAAACGTCGGTCTTCCTCAGCGAGGGTCGCTCTGGGCGGACGTACTGCCGTTCTTCGCGTCGTTGGGAGTACTGCGGCGCTGGAGGATCACGGCGTGGTGGCGTCGCAGCTTGGCGGGGAGCTTGCGGCTGTCGTCTGGCTATGGCGGCGTAGGTCAGCGTCGGTTCCTCGGGAGCGGGCACGTCGACTGGTGGTTCGGGATGCAAGGCCCGCTGTACCTCGTCGCGTACGATCTCGGCAACTGACAGCGACGCCGGACGCTCAGCAGCGGGGAGCAGCTTCGGAGCTCCTGTCGGACGACGTCTCGGATGATGTCGCGGAGCTCGTCGACATCAGTGCTGAACTCTGAGCGGGTCGAGGCCAAAGTGGAGACGTTGCTGAGCCGATGGTAGTGGCTTGCTCGGGCCATTAACGCCCGCTCGATGTTTGTTGCTTCGGCAACAAATTCTTCGACGGTCGTCGGGGGGTTGTGAATAAGTCCGCCGAAGATTTCGCTTTTCACGCCCCACACAGGAAGCGTAATTTTTCTCGTCGGTAGCTTGCGGGTCGGCGCGGCTGCTCAGGCGGAGAGATGTCTTCAACGAAACTGGTGACCGTTTCGTTGGGGCCTTGAGCCCTCGCCTTGAGAAGATCTTCGGCCCGCTGCCTACGATGTTGATTCATGAACGCCTGCTTCAGCTCGGTGACGCAGGCGTCCCACGACGTGAGCGCAGCCTCGTGGTTCTCGAACCAGTGCTTCGCAGTACCCTCTAACGAAAAGTAGAGGTTCTGCAGGTACTGCTCGGCGGTCCATCCGTTATGGCGTGCCACGCGCTCGTAGTGTTGGATCCAGTCCTCGACGTCCTCGTGGATCTCCCCGTGCAAAGGCGTCGGAGTTCGAGGGGACGACGGACAGGTAAACGACGGGGGGTGCTACTGGGGTCTGCGCCGCCGAGGAAGCCATCGTCGTGATCACTTGCCTTGTCCTCGACGGGAGAGGTCCGGAGTTCAGGAGCTTGCCCTTGAAGACGGCGACTGGCACGATGCTCCGAGTCTTCAACGGAAGGTCGTCGGGAAATGGGGCTTGCTGAGCGAGCTCTTGCAGGGGTACGTTGCACGGGTTTCATACCCCGCACCTCCACCAGAAATGTCACGAACGGAGGTAACATGAAGACGAGCAGTAAACTAAAAAAATAAAGGTTTAATAGGCGAACTTGTGCCAACCAAAAATAAGTAACGAAAGAAAGAGCGTCGAGGCAGCAGAAAAGCAGGCGGCGATTCGGCGGCGACAACAGAGAGCGCGAGCGAGACTGACTCCGCAAAGGTCGCGGGCAGCTGCTTATCTAGAGTGCGTCGTTATCTCGAAAGTTCGGCAAAGAAAGTTCGAGCGTCGCGCGCTCGGGGCGAGGATGAACTGGCACTTTCGAGAACAACAAAGCAAAGGGAAAGTTACAATTAGTGCGAGAATGAATGGGAATCTTCTAGAAGACCATGACCGAGCGTTGCTTCTCGGCTCTGCGGGCGGCAATATTAAGACTTGAGAATGCTATTTACAGTTTCAGGATTCCAACAAATCAGGCATGGCCGGTGCCTGGGTGCTATGATTGGTGCTTCAAAGAAGTCAATCGGCGCAGAAGGTTGATCCTATTCATCTAGAAGCCTTTTAGTAAAAGCAGTGTTGGAATATGTCAAGAATATGTGCAGTGCTTTTAGTGTATTGATGAGCCTTGCTCATTGTTCCTAATGTATGGTGGTCTCAAATGACAGGCTTTATGTTACAGTGATGTCTCTTTATTATGAACACTTTCGTTCCCCCCAAAAAAAAATCTTCCACAAGAACAAGACAAAAATGCATGTAATTGCCCAGTTTGTCTCCAAAAATGGTGTCCATATAGCGGGGTGTCCATGTTAACGGGGCCGGGCCCATATAAACGAGACATGACTCTACTATGATGCGTGAACCGCACTTTGATTTAGTGTACCCGATGAGTTGATGTCACTTGTTAGTTGACGCACAGCTGGCTCATATAACCTACGAAGGACTTGTTTTATTCTGATAATTTGTTTCAAGTGTTGTGTAAGCCTCCAGTAAATATGATCTTATCACTTGATAAAATTTTTTAACAAGTTTCAATCATAGAACTAATAATGTATGTCAAAACATTTTTTATAATTGGTGATTTATTGTTGTTCTTTATTAATATTTGGAGTCTTAGATATATTGACATCTATTACTAGTTCCTGAGCTTGCCATCAAAGTATGTTTTCAGTGCAATTCACAATCAAAGGTGTTGTGAGAGTAATATGATGCTGAGGCAGTGCATGAATTAGCAAGATCATCTTATGATTCATCTCATGTGCTATGAGTGTATGGCAGTGTAATACTGAAGCATTTGGGGAGAAACATCACAAATGCAGCTTTTCAAAGCTGTGTTCAGAGTTTTGTTTGTGCTGTCCCTCCCTGTCATTCAGACCAAGGTTATGTCTGTTATCAACCAGCTTGTTAGCATACTCGCTTTGACTGTGTATCTTTAGTTATTGAATCAAAATGAATACTTTACCAGAATCTCAAACTCGCTTCATCCCAAAGGTGACAATTTAGGTCTACAACGAAGACCCACAATCAGAGAAGAGCAAACAGAAGGACGGGAAACACATCGGTCTCAAGGCACAGCAAGCATTCATCAGGCATCTCAGAAGGTGCCCAGCTTTCCTTCACTTCACCCGAGAATGCAAAGTTTGGAGATATCATAATAAATGCAGCATATCCTGATGAAATTATGAACAATCGTGCAGTACTTCTAAAATGCTTTAATCTCGTTAGGAATCTTATTACTGGACAGTTTCAGGGCAAGGAAGGAAAAATTACCTTGAACGCTATTAGATAGAAAATCATCCAAGCGTTTCCACAGTTCAATTAACAAAACCCGGTAGCAACAGCAGGAGTCTACTTACTGCTCACATTATAAGCACCAGGAATGTTCCATATTGTAAAACCAAATTAAAAAAAAAAATATTTATTTTTGAATAAGTCGCCGCGCAGTCGGGGAGCGGTCAGCTGACGAAGATTGGCATGAATGGTTTGAAGCTCAGCAACCGAGAAGCTGCGTTTCTGTCACCCAGTGCCACACGCCACACAATACATCGTGACCATTCCAGGTCTTCGTCGTATGATTGTATCGCAGTGTTGCAGCAAACAGAGTGAAACACTCCAACCACTACACCACTACGCGATTTGACAAAGCCTACGCACTGCTGTCGACAGAGAACGAATCCTGTCTTGTAATTGCAAATTTGAGTGGATCCACTCGATCTTGTAGCCGTTAGAGCACTTCCGATGGTTTCAAATACTCTTCCGTCTTTCAGCCACATCACAGCAACAGAGCACGTCTTCAACAGGGGAGCACGCAAAGCGAGGAAGCGAGGAAATCGAGGAGCATCGCGCGTCCTGCGCAACTAAAACAACTGCGGGAATTTTAAAATACGCTGTTGTCAATGTTGTCCGGCGCTCTCTCGGTCCAAACAAAACCAAAATAACAAGAACAAACACTCGCAGCGCACCGGAATAGTAAGTGCTTCGCTAGCGCTGGCCATGGGCGGTGACACAACGGACGCCGCCATTTTTAGCGTCATTGGGCGAACCCCCATCAGTTATACTCCGTCTTACCTGATGTTGTACCACATGCAGCGAAGGACAGAAGCGTGAGCTCATAGCGTTAGCAGCTTCTTAAGGCTGAACTCCATGGGACGAATATGCATGCGAATAACCGACGAATTTTGCCACGGCGGCTTTTGCTCTGCGCGTGGAATCAACACAGTGGCTGCTACGTCGCGCGCAAAGCGAGCGTGCTGTCGGGCGGCGTTCGCCAGTTATTCGTCACATAATTCGATTCCATGGAGTTCAGCCTTTAATGTGCAAAAGCTTGCCTGCCAAGATGTGCCCTATAAAGAGCTCGCGCTCGTAGCCTTTCCTGGGGCACATTATAAGGTAAAATAGAGTATAACTGAGGTAGGCCAGCTCAGTTGAACTCAATGATCGTTAGCGGCTCAGTGACAGTTGGCGCCGCTGTGTAACTCCGGGCGATCGCGATTGGGTCAACTGTCGTTGGGTTAATGACAGTTAAGAGCGCTGGTGTAACTAGGGTATAATGCATGCTTACCCTCAACTTCCCTGTTAGTAGTGGTATTGAAACTAAAAAATGCTTGTCTACAGAGCACAAAATATTTTAGAGTTTCCCGTTGTGTTAACCTTCATACAACTGTCTTTCTTTGATGCTCAACTTAAGTAAATAATCGCACGCTGAACAGCCGTAAAACTATGTATTGAAGCGCCTCTGTCTTGTAACTTCTGTGGCATATTGCAAACAGCGTTATAGTAGACAAAATCGATGAGAAGCTACGGTAGCCGCGTGGTGGCTGGCTAGCAGAACTGTTCAACGGCGCACGGTGCAATCGCTCTCGCATACGCTTACCCAAGAATGCACACGACTATGGCGGTCAGCTTTTGCACCATGTAGGGGAGATCTACCGCCAAAGGTGTGGGCATAGAATGGTATGAAATTTAAGGACATTTTGATGGGTCAACGTCAATGCACACAATAGCATCGAGCGAATGAACTTTGTCTAGTTGTCCACCATTTTTGGTGGCCTTCTGTGCTCCACAAGAAAGCTAAAAAAATATACAAATAAAAACAAAACAACTGTAGATTCTGTTTTCTTATCTATTTGACTTGTTCTTTTTAGCGGTAATCCCTTAATACAAGTAGTCAAGTATTATGTATCAGTGGGCTACCTCACATGCGCGTGATGGCGGCTGGACGCATCCTCTTAGTGACCGATTCACACGATAGACCAAATCGCAATTTTCGTCCGCGGACCGTGTACCATGTGACCATTGCGTGACCGATTCCTACAATCCACGCCTCATCCGTGGACGCGCGGACTGAAATGGCCAAGAGCCTTTTCACTCGCGTATATTGGGAGGGTGATTGATTTAAAAAGCGTTTAGTCTGGCCACAGTACTGACGGTACAGCGTTTTCTTTTTCTTTTGAAGAGCATCTCAAAGATGGCGCAACGTTGTGTTTTTGTGTTTCCCTGGTTTATTCTATCGCTGAATTCTTGATGGAAACAGCTGCACGAACTTCGGCCGGTTGACGCGACGCAGGTTCCGGAACTCCTCCAGGTTCATGTCAAGAAGCTTCTGCCAAAACTCGTCTAACACGCCGTGATTGATTTTGCACGCTCAATCGACCTTCCATTCAACAAGAACTTTCCTGTGACTGTGGTGTAATGAAGTGTATGTGCGCGAGCGCGGAGTGTGTGAAGGCTTCTCCAAACACCCTTCCAAGAGCCCAGGGCTTCGTCGCTTCAACGCCGAAGCACCCTCTCTTACGTAACAACGGACGACACAGTGCGATGTTGAAGGTTCGGAGTACCATGGAGTCGCGAACAGGTCAGGTCCGTCCTCGCTATCGTCTGCTCGTCGCCTCCTTCGTGTGAATGCGCTCGGGAGAAGGACGATCCGCGGACGTGCCTTCACGTGATCAACACGCGTACGCAGATCAGTCCGTCGTGTGAACCGGCCATAACTCGTGAACAGGCGGCGAAATACCGTCGCTGTTCCTCTGGTAAGCATCGCAGCCTCTAGTGAAACACATTGTAATCAAATGTTGTGCAACTCAGTGACGTTTATAGTAGGCTGTGAGTTAGCTTGCGTTCTTAGAGCTACGCGCGTTTTCTGTAGAGAGGGTTAAGTTGCTGCTTGCTGAAATGACTTTATTTTTGAGTATAAAATATTACGTGTTTGTTCTGCCCTTATGCCAGTGACATAATGAAAGGAAGTGCTAGTTGGTTGAATGACATTTTAAATAGCGTTGAGTCGGCCTGCTCTTTAGCCTCGTGGTGTAACACTTGTTTTTGCTAGTCTGTTTTTCGCTTGCCATAAGAAAGGATGACGTTTGTAGTTCCACATGTCGTAACGCGGCATTAGAACTGCTCTTTCGACGCACACACGCATGCTTGTTTACGTAATGGCGACGTCAGATTTCTTATCCGCCCTTTCTGGCATCTGGTAAAGCGTGGTAGCAACGAACCCTTTTCAAAATTACGTGTCCTCGAGTACTTGTGGCGCCGATTCTCTGACTGTGCCATTCTTTGGGCACAACTGTGGGCATATGTTGGACACAAGAGCTGCGTGAGTGTTCGTTGTAGGCTCGGATTCAATCATACGCCTTGTTCCCAACATATGGCGACCGCCTGCAATTGCCTAGGTTTTTTTTTATTAAGGGCCTATTGAATTAAAATAGTCCACGTATCTCTGGTTTTATTCCTCGTATATTCATGAGTAAAGCAGGCACCATTTTCATTGACGATGGATGTGCCACCGTAAATATGGCCGCTTTTTATATAACAGGAAATTATGGAACCGTTTTGCATCTCCGGATAGAATTGATACGATCGCCGAACGACGTGTGCAAGAAAGCGTCCTCAGTTCGATCACAAAATTAAATTTGGCTTGTCGAAACAGAACGAAGAGGGTGGAAATAGACCGAAATGAAGCGTCGTTGCGACTTGAGGAGCGACACCTAAAGTTTTGACCGAGAAAGATTGTGAATAACTGGAGACTAAAGAGAAAGAAAAAGATGTTCTAGGCACATGCCAGTGAGACACGTTTACTTGTATATCCTAAACAACTGGAAGTAATCTCTGGATAAGTTGCCGAGTGGTCAGGGCCGTGCGCCCCTGCTGAGTCAGTGTACGCGTAGTTTTAGGTTCGAGTCGTCCGACGGATTGTGCTTCTTTATTGCTTTTCTTTGTGTTTTTATTTTAAAGTCTAACATGCAAGCGCATAGTTTATACACTAATGCACCTTCGGAAGCCTTTATATATATTGTTTGTTTCTCTATAGTGCTTGCAGTAGCGCCTCGGTAAGACATACCGGTTCGGAATCTGGTCTACCGAATGGCCAGATACGATTGGCCACAGCTCCCCGGAACCGATCGTCACTACACTCAGTACGATATGGTCGGGGCATGGAGAAGTGGTCCAGCTTGGAAACACTGATCTGCATCTTATTTAGAATACGTTTTGTTCTAGAGCGCGTGAAAGCCATGGTCTCCCTGCAGGATCCCTTCCCTTAGCGAAAACTAAGAAGTTTGAAATATACACATTCTAATTTGAGTGTATTTGAAGTAAGCTCATAATTGTAAGTACACAAAAAATAGACCGAAAATACACACCTTTTTTTACTTAGTTCTAAAATATATTTCTGAAAATAATTTTAAAATGCTTTTATTTAAATTACATTTGAAGTTCTCTATGCGTTCTGAAATATGTAAATACTAAATTAGGAGGCACAAAATACCTTTCAATTAGACTTCTTAAAATATTAGTTTATTTCATGCAAAATATACTCCAACCCTTAAAAAAAAGACAGCGATCAAAAATATGTGCAGAATGCTCTAAAATACCTGGAAATCGTAAATACTGTTGTGTTTTGACCTTTTGACTTTTTGACCTTTTGACTGCAATCATTTGGTAGTTTGACCTCAAACTACCAAAGTATTGAAAAGCTCGCCTATCGAAATTCAATTCAAGCAGATGTGGAGTACATTGAACTGCCTATATACAACATTTGATTAGTTTGTCAATCGAGTTTTGCAGCATCGCACAGATAAATCAGAGAATTTATGATTATTGTTTCCTTTTTTCTATCGAAGACACCTGATGAACATTTCTTGCACACCAATCACAAACGGGGTTCAGGAACTACAACCACAACACTTGCTGATGCTGGAAAGGTTCAGCAAGAGCTGTGAGCAGATATGTTTGGCGTGGAATTGTGTTAGCGCAATGTTAGTTCACTGAATGTGTATACTCGCCATTGTAGGTGATGTGAGTAGTGACTTTATTATAGTGACGTTAATGACCATATTAAATAGTTAACTAGTAAAGAAAAGCAAAATTACTATTTTAAAGTGAAGAAACTAGCTTGAGCTCGCTTCATTCTGAGTGGCGCTATGCAGAGAAGCAATAACATTTCTTCTAAAGCCGTTTTTGTGGATATTGTTTTGCGACTGCGCCAAATTATTGATGTAGTTGTACCAATGCTTTTTAGTAAGAGATATCGCCCACGAACTTCAAAACACTGTTTCCCATTTGACAGACTGCCTAGGAGAAGATAGAATACTTAGAACCTTAATAAGTGCAGAGCTGGTCACCGGCCAAATGATTACCATGAATATGTGGGCTATATAAGGCTCTGAGCAGTCAACGGAACTGTGATTCAGGTGTGCAGTGCATCATGGTGTTTGTGTTTATGTTCATTTCTGATGTGTAGTTGTGGGATGTATTTAGTAGAGCCTCCAAATACCACAGAAATACATTTACTAACAAAATAAAAAAATTGCGTAGCCATTTTCCATGAGAGGGGAAGGAATTATATTTTTGGTATATCTAAAATCTTTTCTAATTAATATTTATGATATATTTTGTATACATTACGTGCGTATTTCGAATGCGGACAAAATAATACAGAATGAATACAAAATGAATACTCATATTCAATATATTTCAAATTCGTTTCAAGTACGGCCTCTTTTTGCTAGAGGTTGGCATTGACAATGCTACAACAACATTTTATCGTCTCTTTTTTTTGGGAGCGCGTGCAGTGGGCAGCGGGTACTTAAATTTTGTAAGTAGAAACATTGGTGACTTTTAGCGAACCATTACCGTGTTCCGTGAACCGCGTACCGGAGCCTTTGAAGCACGCTTTTAGGCGCGCACCCGCGGCGCGCGCTTAAAAGAATGCTTTAAGGCTCTTATAAAGCGGTACGCGGAACACGGTAACGTTTTGCTAAACGTCTCCAATAGACTTTTTCGAAATTCAGTGATCTTTATGCCGGTGATTTTTGTGTGATATTTAAGCCTTGGTGTGATCTGTATGTGTTAATGTGTCCTTTATGTGATATTTAAGTGATATTTATGTGATATTTATGAAGGTGGCCTGTTGCCTGGCACACTATTACCTCGCGCTAGACTTCTTCCGGAGCGCTCGCATTGGTGCGGTTACGTCTCGACAGGTGTGGAAGAAAACGGCCCACTTAATTTGCCATTCCCAACAATCTTCGGACTCCACTGACATCTTCTGGCGCCTTCAAGTCTGCCAGAACCCGGATTTTCAGCGGATCTGGGCTGATGCCTGCCGAACTGACCAGAAAGCCCAGAAACTTTACCTTCACAGCGGAGAAAGCGCACTTGGCTTTGTTGAGCTTCACGTCTGTCTTTTCGAGACGGTTCAGTACCTGCTTGAGCCGCCTGTCGTGTCCTGCTTGCGTGTTCCGAAGACCCTGGGTGCTGCCATCATGTTGACGACTCTGTCCTGTATTTGGAGTATGCGGCTCATTCGTCGCTAAAAGTACTCCAGAGCTGAGTGGATTCCGAATGGAAGGCGACAGAAGCAGAACCTCTGAAACTGCGGGATAAATGTTGTAAGCTCTTGGCTTTCTTTTGAAAGTCTAACTTGGTGAAAACTGGCGGTGGTATCAAGCTTCAAAAAGATCTTGCCGTGTTCAAGTCGTCCCAAGATGTGCACAGCGGAAGGTAGCATGTGCCGTTCCCGAAGCGCGACTTCGTTGAGATGAGTTGGATGAACGCAGATGCGGTAGTAGCCTGAACAGCGGTATGAGAATTCTTCTCGGCACGCGGAGGAAAAATGGTTCAGCATTAGGAAGCAGTCAGATGACGTACCGTTCCTTGAGTTATCGGAGCCCGTTAAATCAACTCCTTTCCCAGCAGCATCTCTGGGCCGGACATGCTGTTGGCGAACTTGACTTCCGAAGCTTGATTGGCCAGGAAGCCCAGAGAGGAGGGTCTTGTGCTGGCATGATGTAGATCTGCTCGACAAAGGACTTGAGCTTCGAGGCGTAAGGTTGTCTTGAAGGTTTCAAGGACTCGCAAAGAAGTGTTCACGGGGCCGGCCAACTTCGCCGTCTACCTTTCTGCAGTTGCGAACGCCTGGAATTAGGCTTTAGTAGCACCATCACCTCCGCGCCTCGGAAGTCGACCTTGAA
>JAZHYW010036427.1:0-29775 GCA_037355805.1 Ixodes ricinus
TATGACTCGGTTAACAAAGAAAAAATTAATTCGTACAAGAAAACCCATCCTTTGGGAATGATTATCTACGTTAATGCGAATAGCATCAAACGGTGCGGAGTTATGCGCGTTCGTCAGGTGGCCGGCACACTCTAGATACGCCAGCCCACTCTTAAGGCGATTCTAAATTTGTTGACACTTTCACAGCCCTGCGCACGATCTCCGCAGCCCAGCACGTGCGTTTGTGTCACTTAGGAAGGCGAGCAAAGCACGCGCCATACGCACAAACACTCAAAATGGTACCGACCAGACTTTCTGGCGTCTCAGCTAGTCTCAACCAACGGTACTCTAAACGGTTGTTTATATCTTTACCATAGGACGCGCCTTATAGCGCTGTCACAGCTACCAGTGCGCGCGTTCCATGCACGAGGGCTCATTCCGCTCTCGTGAGGGTGAGCACGGCCGCTACATCACCCTCTCCCGAGCGCGGGAGAGGGTGAGCTAGGGGCAGTGCTAAGCCTCACGAGAGCGGAATGAGCCCTCGTGCATGGAACGCGCGCGATAGTAAGATATAAACAGGTGTTTAGAGTGCCTTGAATGACTGCCTTCATAGCTCTGTGGTTAGCGCGTCTGCCTGCTGATCAAAGGGTCAACGGTTCGAATCCCGCCGGCGCCGGTCTTTTTTATTTATTTATCGACCCGCGGCGTAAGAGGTTAGATAGCCAGATAGATATATAGATAGATAGATAGATACATAGACGAAAAGTGCGTGAAGTATCCAAAGAATGCTATTCGCATTAAAAGTCCACAAGTCCGGTCTTGATAGTATCATATCCCGATGACGGATGGCCACATATAGTCAAGAGAATGATGTGCAGCGGTTGTCCTACGTTAGGTTAGGTTACAGTGTAACAAGGGCCGAAAGTTTGTTGAGGCCCTTGATGAAGACGTGTTACATATACAACGCAAGAGTAACGCCGCCTTTAGCGCCTGGTTCCATCAGTATCAAGCTCCTCTCCTCGATACAGGGGAAAATATCACCATGGTGTTGCACAGAAGGGTACTATTCACCGCTACTTATTTGACATTTCCTATACGCTCAACGAGCATGCATCTTATAGACGTCGTGCGAAGATATGAGAGAGGAAATCTGTGTCCCAGAAAATTGACTCTCGAGGACGCGCCGTCAAACACTGTGGTAAAGAACGCTACATGCAAATTGGAGACAGCCCGTCCCATCTTTTATGGGTGCAAAGGTCACAACTCTCATAGGAAAGTCAAATTTAATTAGTTAATCGTGTCTTTTATCCCAACTTGGGCGTACTACGGCTCAAATCATTTTGAATAACGCGTTGTTCTTAGTCTGACTTTATTAATTTTTAACATATGTAAACAGATATATCCAGAAACAAAATAAAGGATAGCACCCACGCTTGGCGATAACGCAGGGCGGACTCAAGAAAACAAAAAGGGGTGTTTAGTAGTAGAGGACAATTAATACGCGCAAACTCCATGGCCGAGCACATAATGAGAGCCTTGGATTAGAAGGCGCAAACAATTAATCCTATTCCTTTATTTTGCTAGCTTCTTTGTTTCTTACTCCTTATTTCAGCCGAAAACCGCGGTCGGTCCGTGGTTAAAAAAAAAACAATTTCGCAGGACTATTTATTTTTACTTGTTACTTTTGAATGGCATAAGCTATGTATTAGATAATGAAGTGGAGTAAAGAAGACGCTATTACGGTTGTAAAACATCTGCATTCAATCATTTCCAGTTGAGTTTTTTATGGCTGTCAACCTAGGAACAAGCGAAGGTCTGACGAAGGCCCAAACGTCGTCTCGTCCAGTGTAATAAAACTGCGCAACCCTTCAGGGTAAGTCTTTTTATTTATGAACACGGGAGATTTCATCTCAAATTGGGCAGAGTAAAAAAGTATATGTTGTTTTTCATCTTGACGAAGAAATGTATGCATTAGAGCGCAAATGACAAAGTTTGTCATGCTCTTTAGCTTGACGTAAATAACGTTTCCTAATACTATAGATATCTCCGGAAAGTTTATAGCTAGCTCATTTAGTGATTATAAATTTAGTACTGTATCTTAAATAAATAAGGAGTGTTACTGGTAAATTAAGAAGTGACTGTTTAAAAACTGTTGCAAGTTCAGTATCGATTTTCTTACGAAACCCAATTTCGGTATTGATTTCCTCATAAAGCTCCTCAAAGTGGCCGTCCTCCCTCAAGTCGAGGGTCACGTGCACTCTTTTCCATCCCTCACGTTCAGGCTTAGAGGCGACGGGGGCTTCCCTGTCATCCTCTGTTATTTTCGCGTCTTTTATTCTGTGTGACGTGTTCATGTCCTCTCGCGCCTTTACGCTACACCTTTTAAAACAAGTGAAAGTTTCCTGTTCACTTCGAGGCTGCTGAAAAAGAGATTACCAAAGTTGAAACCCTCCGCCTCTATCAGTTTTTGAAAATACGATTTTAAGCATTGTCCGGGCTGTAAGGAGCTTTCTTTTTATATATATGTACACTATGTCCATAGTATGTATACATAGGTGTCTTTAAAAACGAAAAAGAAAACATTTTGAAGATGTAAAATATATTTATAAAATCTATTGTTTGAAATGATGGACGAAGAGCGTGTTGGTGCGGGTCAAGATTAAAGAAAGAATAAACATGCAGTGACAAAGACAACACAACCACGTCTTCCAACTAGCGAGGGACATATAAGAATTCCAAAAGCGAGCATCCGATGAAAGGCGGGAAAATCAAGGAAAGGAAAACGTAACTGAAAAGAGAGGAAAAAGGTAAAGAGGCAAAGAAGAGTAAATGCAAAGTCAGGACGACAGAACTCATCCGATGTGGCCTATATCATCTGATTTGGCCTAAATTAACGACGGGCTGCAGATCTCAATTTGAGATATGCCAGCGGAAAGGAAGGGTTAAAAAGTTAGTTAGCGAATTTAATTTCAGTCACTAAATGTTTCTTTATACTCGTGTCCCGGCGTGCACCGCGGTCGATAACGTTATTCTGCAGAAATATATTTCCTCCCAGTGTCATTTAAATGTTTTCTCCCTTAGGAAAAACGTCCTGCATATGGAAGCACCTAGCACATTAGAAACTTTAAAAAAAGCTGGTAAGAATCCGAAATAAAGACAAACAAAAATCTTCCTAGAAGCCTTAAAATAGAAGTCCACGGCTTCCACGAGGTCCAATTCAAGAAGATGATCTTTGATGGAAACGTCGACTGAAATTTCGACGCTTCAAATATCTTAATTTTCAGACGGTTACAATTGTATGAAACACATGTCGGAACAAACCATAAATATTTACGATACCGATCTTTTTTAAGAAGGGCTGTCTGTATCATGTGCCTATTTTATTTTTGTACCAATGACTTATGTATATACCAAAGCCAAACCGGCATCGCATAACTAGTTTAAAAAAATGTGAAACAATATTAAATGAAAAAAGGTTAGATACAGCATTGATGACGACCGCTTTTTTTCTTTAGCAGCTTCTTTCTATTTTGGATAAAACTATTGAGGGTGAGGATGCTTAACTGCGTTTCACCGCTTCACTTCAGTATCTCAGCATTGAGATCTTGCATTAAAAATCGTCATCCAAAACACGAGAGACACCATTAAAGTCAAGGGGCTGAGCATTATACTCGCTTCCGTGTCTCAAATCGATATACGCAAATTCAGGCTCTAATGGGAGAACACATTTTTATAAATCTCATACCGCTCATTTACCGGTGGTATCTAAAAAAATTAAGTCATTCGTAAAAACACTTCCTTTAATGAACGCAATCCAAGTTTTGAATGCTTTTTTGTTTAGGAGCTAAAATTTTAAAGATCCGCTCGCTAGTAGCTTTTATTTAATATATGCTAATGTGCTAAAGAAAGAATTAATCCGGACGTCCAGTCTTTGTCTAGAAAGGAATGTTATGCATATTTGGAGATATAGCTGTGCATGAAGACACTCGATGAACATCCATGGCGTGCTTCGTTAGGCCTAATATAGTAAGAAGCTCTTTTTTTAACATTATATTTATTTTGTGCTCGTGAACAGCTTTCGTCTTTGTAACGTTGCGAAATATACATATAGCAAAAAGAATAACAATGAATTCTAGAGATTATTGAGGAAAAACTTGAACGCGACAAAAGTTGGATTAAAAACGTCAATACATGGAGCGTCGGTGGTATTATACAAGTTCTAAATGCGTGTCAGGGAGCAAGTTTGAGAAATTTTATTAACATAAAATGTAAGAGAAATTCGCGAAAATTGTATCGGTACATTAATATTAATCGCCGAAGTTAGATCAGGGCAATCAATCACTCCGTGAAGGCATTTAAACAAAAATATAAAACTCTCTGTCGCGTCGTCTTGCACTCAAGGTAGAACAACTACTTCGTTCTAGAAGTCTTCTATATTCAAAGTAAACTGTGCGACCCACATAGCGATCCTAAAACAATTTGAAAGAAACACTCCTAGACATTTTTAATCGTCTATTGGTGCGTGTGCCCGATAGAATTCCATACGACGGAGGAAAACTCCAGCTTCGACCTAATTAATGAAATGTATAAGCGCATTATGCAGGCTGACATGGAAAGCTCACGTGTAATTCTAGAAATGAAAACCCGACGCACAGAAGGAGGCATTGGCAATGGTATTGACATATGTACTGAATGACAGAGAAGAGTCTATATAAACTCTTTCATCACGGGAGCACTCGACTCTTTGCAGCGGGGCATCGCCAAGTTCCAAACAGAAATTAATAGGCTTTAGTTTCCTAAGTAAAGACCTAACAAGTCTTTGTAGGATTAAGCGTCAACATGTTCAGACCACACCAATTGAGTACTGATTTTACATCATCCATAAGTTTCACACAGTCCTTCACACAGGAACGCAGTTCCCCCGTAATCGATTCAAGAAAATCTACAACTATTCTAAGGCAAAGACCGGCGAAATAGGGTCAGCCATGAGGATATTTTCGGGCGAGTTTGAGCGGACTTTCCACTTACGGTCTGTCGAAAAAAACTGGACTGCTTTCAAAAATCAGGTTAATTATATTCGTAGCTCCTTTGTTTCAAAAATCAATATTCCGAACAACCCTCAAACCCTCCTTTCTCCAAAAAAAATAAGTATCTTTTTAACAAAAAGAAACGTTTGTAAACAAGAGCTATGGAAAGGAAGGATAATGTATCCTGGGATTTGTATAATCTCCATTCATCGATATGTACTTTTGAAATAAAAAAGGCTAAATCAACATTTTACTGAGAAGACTTAAATGATATTTTGAAGTCTATTCCCAAGACATTTTGGAGTTGTATAAATCCGCCGAAGTCAAGTCATGCTATTCCTGGTTTCACGGATTCCGAAGGAAATTTGTGTTGCAATCTTGAAACTGCTAACAAATTTAATAACTTTTTCAGTGAAGCTTTTACTAATTAATCGTTTCCCTTATCTACTTGTGCATTCACTTATGACCACGCTTTCTCAGAAAATATCACTATATCTTCATGTAGTGTTAGCAAAGTTATCGAAGGCCTCCTTATCTTCATCACCTGGAATAGATGGCATTAATTTTAAATTGTTAAAACTTACACAACCCTACTCCAGTGATATTCTAGCTTCGTTGTATCTGAGTCCCTTGATGAAGGTTGTTTGCCGAGTGAATGGAAACATGCCAAAGTAATTCCTCTCCATAAGTCAGGTGATGCGTCATGTTTAAATAACTACCGACCCATATCATTGACGAGCGTCCCGTGTAAAAGTTTGGAGCACATTATTTATTGTCATATAAACAATTTTGTCTTGGAGAATAACATTTTTTTCGATGGTTAACATGGCTTCCGCAATGGCAAGTCGTGCGAAACCCAACTTTTTGAACTAGTAACCAATCTTTATGGAAATGTTCATTCGCTTAAGCAGACTGATATAATATTTTTAGACCTTTCCAAAGCCTTTGCCTGTGTGGCCCACAAGCGGTTAATACATAAACTTTAAAATCTGAATATGGACCCCTCAATCATAGTTTGGATTAGAGAATTTTTTACGAATACACTCCAATCGGTTTCAACTTCTGGTCACTTATCAAACAGCACAAAGGTTAAGTCCGGCGTACCGCAGGGCTCTGTGTTAAGACCCCTTCTTTTTCTTTTATATATAAATGACCTCCCCGCGAATATTTCTTCTTTGATAAGACTTTTCGCAGAGGGTTGCGGGTTGTATGGAAAGATAGCTTAAACTGACGACGCTCATACTTTGCAAGACGATTTTAACTCTATTGTTTCATGGTGTGACAAGTGGCAGATGCATATCAACATAAATTAAACCAAATTTATTACTGCGTCAACAAAGAAAACTATAATCAATTACAACTACACAATCAATGGTGTCCCTATCGAAAAAGTAAATAAATATAAGTACCTAGGCTTTTTTATTTCCGATACTCTTTCTTGGCAGGATCATATTAACTATGTTGTGGGCAACGCAAGTTGTTCCTTGAAGTACATTAGACGCAAACTGTTTTAGCATCTTATGAGACTCGTCTGCTAGCTTTTAAATCTTTTGTCAGGTCGCAAAAGGAGGATGCTAGCACCATATGGTCTCCTCATCGGGATTATCTGAAAAATAAATTAGAGAGCATTCAAAACAAGGGGTGCGCTTTATTTTTCATGACTATTCACCTTACACGAGCGTTTCGGCACTGAAACAGAGAGCACATTTACCTCTATTAGAAACCAGGCGTAGGGTCTCCCATCTCACGTTCCTTCACGACATGTATTACTATACTGTTTCTCTCAAAGAACGTTTATTACATCGAGCACATTTTTGATAGACATGATCATGCTCAAAAACTTCGCTTACCTCATTGTAGAACTAACCAATTTCGCAACTCCCAGTTACAGCTTGATATTTCAGAATCGGTGTTTCGAGTACATTGGGAGCACATAACCTCGAGGATACCAGAAAATGTGTCACTCAGGGTTCTCCCTTGCTATTGAATGTTCATGAGTCTTGAATTCCCCGTTACTCCAAGAACTCTCTACCATACTATTACCTTTTTTGTGACAAAAACTGAATTGCGATATTGACCACGCACTAATGGTGCCTCGAGCACGTCTCCGATTGGTGCGTTTACCGCGTCCTCATTTCTGATACCTCCATGTCCGCCTAATGACACCATAGAAGTCTTATGATGTTGCCTGCAACAATCGTGGAAGTGGCACAGCAGCGAAGGTGGGTACGGCGAACGCCTGTTCCACTGAAGGTCGCGCTCTCCAGCAGACGAAAGCTTCGGCAGTCAAAAGTCGGGACGCTGCGAGGACAAAAGCCGTTGCGATCGCTTGTCTTTTTTCTTTTTTTTTCTTTTGTTAGAACTTTTACAATTATTTACCAGGATTGGGACATCCAACAGGATGACAGCCGGGTCCGTGACGTCATTTGTTGCCACTTAGAAACCACTTTCGAGGCATGGGCAATATAAAACTCTAAACCCGCAAGTCGAAGACGCGTTTTAGGCAATGTAATAGTATGTACGTTGCTTAGATGAAGGCTCTCACCTCGTACCGATCCGGATGCCTGTCCAAGAGGCTCGTTCCCTTATCTCCCATCTTCCCTAATGTCAACACTCCCGCGCGCTCGACCCGTTTGAGCGTGCGCATCTGTGTGCACGTCACTATAACGGAACTGATGCTATAGACGGGAAGAAATTTACTGTGTGTGGCTTATGTGACTGCTCCCATCCTGTACCGATCCGGACGTGCGTCCGAGCGGCGAGCCAACACCACTAACGCCTGCCTGGCAACATTCCACGCGCGCCGGAGACTCGCGCAGGAATAATAGCCTCCGATTATCCGCTTCGTCGAGCAGGACGCACGTGACCCTAGAGGCGGAGGGCCGTCTTTAGATATAGTATGCATCAGTCTTGGTTCCGCAAAAATCCAACCGCTATGCAAAAACAAAACAAAAGAGAAGGACGGAAAGGACGACAGATCAACTTTCGATGCTGAGATTTGGTAACTTTGGCCATTGGACCCTGCAGGAAGCCCCAAATTCTTCAGTTAATTCCTTCTTATTTTAATAAAGAGTAAAAACAACATTAATGGAAAAACCTAGTTCTCTGGTAAAACGCGGAGCTTTAAACTGCCAAGGTGCGGATCTCGCACTCGCGAGTGATGGAGCACCGAGTTATCGATCGCAGACTTTGATGACTGTTATGTTTCGTTGTTGCTTCAATTAATATTATTACTGTTATTTATTTATTGGTAATCAGACAAACCGAGGTGCATTCTGAGCATCTCTGCATGCATTGAAAGACAGACAAAGAAAAAAGAGTGAAGAATATTACAACTACCAAACAGGCATTCTCAGCAGTACTGCGTGAATGCCGCACGCGAAGTGCTTGGAAGACCATCAATCAATGTTCCTTTAGACAGTTTGGAAAATGACTAGGTCGAGCTATATATCGCGCTCCCATTGGCGATGCAGTCTCAGCAAAAGAGAGGCGTCCACCGCCTTTGCCACTAAGGCTGCATTTATTGGCGCATTCGCACTTATCACACTTCGTCTGGCCTTTCAAGTGCATCGCGTGGCAGTGTAGATACACAAGTGGCTGTCAGTGCGAGTAAGGTGACGACAAACACTATTCAATTTACTGCAAATCGTACTCGCGTCACGATTGGCGTAGAAAATATGGACGTCACTTCGCTGCGGCGGCGCTGTTTTAAAGTATTACGCGCAAATTATAAGCATTTGGCACGCCTGTGTAAGTATACGTTTGAGCGTAACAAAAGATAAAAGAACTCCACGCTTTGAACGGCTCTGTCGAGCACGTGTGGTTGTGTGGTGCAAGAATAGTCCAAGGCAGTATGCTCGCGCAGGTAAAGGTTCGGCTTCGGTCACACCTATGGTGACATAAGCGCGAGACACATGCGCGAAAAATCCATCCGATCCGACGTCCGATCCGGCAGTACGACTGCCTGATCCGAAAAATTTGGTCGCTTCAGGCGTCGGATCGGCGATCCGACGTGCGTCCAACGCGCCAGATAGTTTCGCACGGCGGACGGATTGTCGGATGCGTCCAGCCAATGACAGCACAGCTACCGCGAATGTCATGATGACGTACTGGTTCTGGCGGGACGAACAGGAAAACGGGACGGGCGACGAGAAGCCGGATCGCGTGCGGCGGCCTGAATCCCGCTGACCCATTCGAGGAAGATGGCCGCAACGAAGAATGCACGCGCTAGCGAGGACGAGCTCCAATTTCGTTCGTGCGAGCTGAACCGTCAATCTGGGACCAGAGATCTGCCCTGTATAGGAACGCGGACTGCCGCTGGAGCACTTGCCTGGGCGGAGCCGAACGGGTTGTCGTGTCGCATGCAAGGTCGGAAGCGTGTGTCTCAAACCATCGCGTGCGGCAATTCGGATTGGCGTTCGGACTGCCGGATCGGACATCGGATCGGACGATTTTGCCGTCCATGTGTCTCGCGCTATAGCCTTCTGCCAATGCATGGGCAGTGTCGCAGTGCCCGCAATTTTCACGTTACGGCAAACTTGTCTATCAACAGTGAGTTTGTCACTGGAATCTACTTTGAGGAGACCCGAAACCTTGTTGTCGAGTTACACTCGGATTATTCAATATCAGAGGCAAATATTGATTGAACCCTGTTATCGATCGGAGCGGTGCGGGAAGGCCTGGAGAGTTCAAACGATGCGAAATTTTGCCAGCGGGCTGCAATATGCTTGAGAAGGTAATGTGTACATTGGTAATTGAAATGGACGACTGCCGACGTCATTTTAGCCGATTTCGTTTTAGACCGCAGCTCTTAGGCGCCAGTTTCCGGCTTGAGCGGCGTCGCCGTCGGCGTCGGCGTCGGCGTCGGCGTAATTGCGCGGTGTATTATGGGTAAATTTCCCACTAAATTTAGCGGAAAATTTTCCTCGCTAAATTTAGCGGAAAATTTCCCTGCTAAATTTAGCGAACAAATTTTCCCGCTAAATTTAGCGGCAAGAATTCCCCGCTAAATTTAGCGAAAGATTTTCCCGCCAAATTTAACGGAAAACTTTTTCCGTCAAGTTTAGCCGAAATGTTTTCCCCGCCAAATTTAGCGGAAAAACTCTCCCGCCAAATTCAGGGGAACATTTTTTTCCGCCAAATTTAGCGGAAAAAATTTCCCGCTAAATTTATCGGAAAAATTCCCCGCAAAATTTAGCGGGGTAGTTTTTCCGCTAAATTTAGCGGGGAATTGTTTCCGATAAATTTGGCGGGAAAATGTTTACGCTAGTTTTAGCGGAAAAGATTCCCGCTAAATTTTACGGAAAATTTTTCCCTAAATGGGACGAAAGGAGGAGAGCATAGCCTCCTCTCCGTACCTTCCCTCCTCCTCCTCAAGAGCTGCGCTCTAATTCGGCGTTACAGGGGATTGTAAACGTCTTTCATCTTTTTAGATGGCCGCATACATTAGTCGCTAATGAATACACCTGTCTCTAAGGTGTTTTTTTTTCAGTTTTGCTTTGAGTGTTCTGAACGATCTAAGGTCTTTCTGGCTGTTATTATTTTAATTACACGCTCACGCATGCATTTGCAGCTCGAGTAAGAGTAAAGCCTCACTGTAGTAAATTCTGATTTTTGTTCTTTAAAGGAAACATCTTTACTACACCAGAGTTTTCACTATATGAGTACTTCACAACTTTGCGCACGTATAAGACGAGCGTATTTCAAATGCGCTTGGCTGCATTATTGTCTTCTTATCAGTCTTTATTATGGAAGCTATTTTTCTATATAATGCTACTCTTGCTCTATTCTCTGACTACTGCTATTTTTGTTTGCGCGGCTGATCTCTGGCGGCAGATCATGATAGCCGACTATAATAGCACACACTAACGCAGCATAACATGAACGAATAAGCGTCATAATCATTGGCTGGCAAAGGCGAGCGAGTTCAACAAAGAACGTGGTTGTCCTGTGCTTGACCTCCGTGTTTTATATTTTCAATTTTAAGTATTCATAATCATCTATAAAAAGAAAAAAAGACACGCTGGTTCAGTCGTTACCTGTCGAAGTATTGTTTTTTTTGTCGGAGATTTAGAAAAAAGTGAACTAGATACAAAATAAATGCATGATCTATTAATCTATCTGCTTTCATTGATAGCGAGGACTTCAAACTGGCTGGATAGTTTCAATAGGAAACGAATTTTTTAGGCGTGGCTTCCAATCTCGTGCGTGTTAATGCGCATTGAATCTGTTCACTGTTGGTCAGAGCCGAGCGCCTTTTTATGCATCCTTCAACACTCAACGAGAACTGCTTGGTAGTTTATAGACATAAGCGTTGCGGAATGAATACGGCATCTCGGTGCACTAAGAACAGCAATTATCTTTCTTCGTTAAAACAGTTTAATCAAGGATAAGAGTGATCGGTATCGTGATCCAATGGCAGTGAAGTTTCAGCAGTAAAACGGTGGGCCTCATTGCTGAAACGCCGTGACCATTGGGATCGCGACACCACTCGCCCGTCTCATTGGCTAAACTGATTAGAGGAAGAGCAGTGATTATAGTCCGATCGCATCACGGGGCGGCAGACAAGCAAGGGGCCTGACAGTGTACACAAACACGATTAATCTAATGCAGTCGAATGAATTGACCCCCGGGACTTGTCTCGGGCCACCTCAGTCGGGCACAGTCCACCCTTTCTTGCGCTTTCTCGTGATCGGCTGTTTCATACATTATTCGGCCGCCATTCCTGCACGATCTTTTGGCTAATTCCCCATTTCTTATAGGGACGTAAATCTTCCTTAATTGCTCTTGCCTTGCCTTTGGATCGGGCCTTCCGGAGAAGCTGACGCCAGAAACATCCACTTCTCAAATGATGTTGCCCGAATACATTCTGCTCGTTACATTCGTACGTATTCACCGAACTACGTTACTGACTTCAGAACCTCAAAAGAAAACGTTACATTGGTATCAAAACGAGACTTTTCGCTATAATGAATGAAAGCCTAAGAAACAGAGGGCTTATTATGTTCAGGCTCCTTCCTTCGTCATTGTTCCTTCGGTATTCTTATTGGCCGCTCTCTTATTGGCTACGGCAGCGAGAATGAGAAGATCGGTACTGAACACACCCTGGGTTTCTAAAGATGCCAGTGAATGCAGAAGCCTTCGTTGCTCCCAGGTTTCGGATGTATGATTCTTGGCAGTGCTGTTCATGTTGTTCTCGCCTGTTCGTCACCGCGCTGTTGGTCGTTAGAATGTGTGTATAACCTCGCGCTTCGCATAATATTTTCTTCCGTTGCTGACGGAAAGAAGACGCTTAGTCAAGCGACGCTTCTCTGCTTTATTTTTTTTCTGCCTTGCCCTCTTTATTAGAGGGAATGGGGTAAAGCCGAAATTTGAAAGTTAGAAATCGTTCTCCTAATCAAATAACAAAGTGTTTCTTTTTTTTTGTACGGCGATTTTTAATTTGTTAACATCTCTGGTTTAGAAAAATATTTCTAAACGTTTTGCGCAAGGTTGAAGTCAATGATGTATTATGCCACTTAACAGGCTTCGCGTATCAGCAAAGTTAACTTTTGTGCTCCTCGATGCTCTAGCAGGACATTTTATTTGTCTCGATGTTTGTTGACAATACGTATAATCCTTCTCCGCCTTCTCTGATTCTGAGATCTTATAGAAGCCTCGCCTCACATCACGTTGACATTTCCGTGACAATTTTTCGTGCCGCTTTTTAGTTAGATATTGCAATCTGCTCGTAATCTAGGCATACTTCCGGCAGAACTTACGTTTTCCTGTGCTTTTAATACTTTTAAAATCTTCACTGCTTTTTTTTTTTTTGCTTTTATGCTTAGGTGTACCAAATTGAAGAGCCGATATGCGATAGATTTTGGGCTCCAAAAACAAAAACAAAATTGTTTATATTTAAAGATACCCACGGTTATACATAACTAATCATGTGCGTTGAACGCCGAGCTAGTGCAACGTAGGGGGGGGGATCTCATCTCTCCTTCCTTAATATGCCGTGATCGGCAAGCTAGTAAAGAGAGTCGGCAAATGATTTCATCTCTCCAGCTTTCATGCGAACACCTTGAAAAGAAACACGATCTAAAAGCGGATCCGTGTTCGCGATTTCGCATGCGAAGACTGCTACTTCGCTTCTTCCATCGTGAAAGCTCCATAATTTACCGAAAAGACGGAAAAAAAAAAAAAAAACATGCAAAAACGCCGAAAGAAACTTCCGCTACCAAAGAACGTATCAAAGGCGGAGGAGCCTAATAGAAGGCGAGGTCAGTTTCCTTCCCCTTTCCTCTTCCGAGGTCACGCAGGAGCGTTTCACCTACCGGTGGACTCGCAACGGACGCCACGAACCAACTGGGCCAATTCAATACGGTGCGAATGTCACGTGACTACACACGGAGAGCTAGGGCCACACCTGCGGCACGCGTAGTGACGTCACACGTGAGGAGTGCTGGATTGGCTGGTGTGGCTCGAAACACCTCCCCCCCCTCCCCCCCCCCCGCGGGTCATCGCACTCTGACACGGAGTACCGTATTTACTCCAGTAATAGCCGCACTGTTTATGAAGAAAACCTGAGGCTTCGCTTTTCAGCGGAGAACGCAGGTGGCCAATCACCGCTATCGAGGGCATGATTTCAGCTGTTTACAGGACAGAGATAACGTCTTCGTGCGAAGATACCATCTGTGAAGATTGCACTTGTCTGGAGAATCGTGTTCTCGATCTGGTCATTCGCTGTGTTATTTATGCGCAACGCAATGATTGGCTCTATATGTGTTCTGTGGGAAAGTAGACGCAAAGGCCTTGTTCATAGATAGTGTGGCTATTACTCGAGTAAATACGGTATACCTCTCTTTAGCCCTAAGCTTATGGTGCGGCGGAAGCTCCGTGCTCGCTGCACCAGACGTACGTCGGTCTCCTTCGCCTCGTGATCACGTTCCTTTCCATTCCCACGTAGCTTCCACTGCACTCTCAGGCCAGGGCGAACGGAAGTCGGACGAGGTTGACGAGCTCACGACAGAGCAAGGGCCAGGGTGTAAGATAGACAGGTGGGGAAACGGCCCATAGAGGCCTACCGCAGCGCCGTGACCGGATTGTGTACTCGTCTGTTTGCGGATACCCCCGATTTGCGACAGATGGCGCTGCGGCGAGAGGGAACATATTGGAATCGGATTTGCATGGAACTCTATTGGAGAGTGCGTAAAATACACCGAGAGCACGACAGTCCCCCATTGAAAATCCACGAGAAACCATCTCTGTCAGTTTAGCCGGTCGCCCACGGTCACCCACCCGGAGTGAGAGTTCGCGGTGCTCCACATAGATGGCGCCACAGAAAAAGAGAAACCCGAGGGGGACACAATCCGGTCGCTCATTTGGCTCTCGTTTCCCCACCTGTCTATCTTACACCTGGCAGGGGCCCTAATCTGGACACTTGGCGGAAAAGTCGGCGAGAAATTCGGCGGCTATGATTGTCCGGCGCCAAGGTCAAGTGTGGCTTTGGCCAATAGCGGCCACCAAATTTCTCGCCGTCGTTTTCGCCAAGCGTCCAGCTTAGGGCCCCTGGGCCGGTTTGCTCATCTTGCGGCCGCGGCTGCGGCTGCGGCCAAGAGGGATTTTTCTGCACGTGACCAGCTCCTTGGGGACAAGGAAGTACCTAGCGTCCCTGCCTAATGGCGGAGAAATCCGTATTGCCTCAAGCTACAAAAGCTTAATTTCACTCGCAGAAACTGACAGCAGGGACTTTTAACTGGGGTCCAATTGACCGTCCCTTTATACTGTAGGAGCGGCAGGTGAAGTTCCGGCCAGGGAGGGCAAATGTGAGCCAAAATGAACGAAACAACCACGCGAGATAGAAGCGGTGGCAGAATATTTATATACCTCCGCCAGCGCCGGCGGCTCGCGCCTTCTGCTGTGGTCGAGGGGTTAGGGCGTCGGTACTTGTCGTCGCGGCGTGAAAGTTGATGGTTGAAATCGCGCTAGGAACTTTCTTCTTTGTGTCCATTTTGCGCGTGTCTCACATTTTAATTGTGATCCTTTTACGAATCATCCACTTGCACTACTACGCCTTACACTGTCTTTACTTTTAGTCCCGCCTGTTCAACTGAAACACCGGGAAGAAAAAAAGATCAAGGAAGCTAACGCGCTAATTCAATCGTTCATTAAAAGGAAACCAAGGTAACAACGTCGGTATTGCTTTCACACCAACGGAGCCGAAACAAGCATCCTTTCCCTAGCAACTACAATTTTATGTGTTTTTATTTAAATATACAACGCTCTTGCTACGACTCCTTTCAGTAACAGGAAGCGCCTATTTAGTACTAATAAATACTGCAGTTGTGACAACAAAAAACAAGATAAATAACTAATCATGTGCGTTAAACGCCGAGCTAATGCAACGTAGCTTTCCCTTCCTTAATATGCCGTGATCGCGAAGCTAGTAAAGAGAGTCGGCAAATGATTTCATCTTTCCACCTTTCATGCGAACACCTTGAAAAGAAACACGATCTAAAAGCGGATCCGTGTTCGCGATTTCGCATGCGAAGACTGCTACTTCGCCCCACAATCCTGAAAAACCCATAATTTACCGAAAAGAGAAAAAAAAAACAAAAAAAAAAAAACATCGCAAGAAACGCCGAAAGAAACTCCGCTAATAAAGAACGTATCAAAGGCGGGGGAGCCTAATAGAAGGCGAGGTCAGTTTCTTCCCCTTTCCTCTTCCGAGGTCAGCAGGAGCGTTTCACCTACCGGTGGATCGCAACGGACGCCACGAACCAACTGGGCCAATTCAATACCGTGCGAATGTCACGTGACTACACAGTGAGAGCTAGGGCCACACCTGCGCCGCGTAGTGACGTCACACGTGAGGAAGTGCTGGATTGGCTGGTGTGGCTCGAAACCCCATCCCCTCCCCCCCCCCTCCCCACGGGTCATCGCACTCTGAAACGGAGTACCGTATTTACTCCAGTAATAGCCGCACTGTTTATGAAGAAAACCTGAGGCTTCGCTTTTCAGCGGAGAACGCAGGTGGCCAATCACCGCTATCGAGGACATGATTTCAGCTGTTTACAGGACAGAGATAACGTCTTCGTGCGAAGATACCATCTGCGAAGATTGCACTTGTCTGGAGAATCGTGTTCTTGATCTGGTCATTCGCTGTGTTATTTATACCAAAGCAATGATTGGCTCTATATGTGTTCTGTGGGAAAGTAGACGCAAAGGCCTTGTTCATAGATAGTGTGGCTATTATTCGAGTAAATACGGTATACCTTTCTTTAGCCCTAAGCTTATGGTGCGGCGGAAGTCCATGCTCGCTGCACCAGACGTACGCTCAGTCTTCTTCGCCTCGTGATCACGTTCCTTTCCATTCCCACGTAGCTTCCACTGCACTCTCAGGCCAGGGCGAACGAAGTCGGACGAGGTTGACGAGCTCACGACAGAGCAGAGGCCAGGGTGTAAGATAGACAGGTGGGGAAACGGCCCATAGAGGCCTACCGCAGCGCCGTGACCGGATTGTGTACTCGTCTGTTTGCGAATACCCCCGATTTGCGACAGATGGCGCAGCGGCGAGAGGGAACATATTGGAATCGGATTTGCATGGAACTCTATGGGAGAGTGCGTAAAATACACCGAGAGCACGACAGTCCCCATTGAAAATCCACGAGAAACCATCTCTGTCAGTTTAGCCGGTCGCCAACGGTCACCCACCCGGAGTGAGAGTTCGCGGTGCTCCACATAGATGGCGCCACAGAAAAAGAGAAACCCGAGGGGGACACAATCCGGTCGCTCATTTGGCTCTCGTTTCCCCACCTGTCTATCTTACACCCTGGCCGGTTTGCTCATCTTGCGGCCGCGGCTGCGGCTGCGGCCAAGAGGATTTTTCTGCACGTGACCAGCTCCTTGGGGACAAGGAAGTACCTAGCGTCCCTGCCTAATGGCGGAGAAATCCGTATCGCCTCAAGCACAAACGCTTAATTTCGCTCGCAGAAACTGACAGCAGGGACTTTTAACTGGGGTCCAATTGACCGCCCCTTTATACTGTAGGAGCGGCAGGTGAAGTTCCGGCCAGGGAGGGCAAATATGAGCCAAAATGAACGAAACAACCACGCGAGATAGAAGCGGTGGCAGAATATTTATATACCTCCGCCAGCGCCGGCGGCTCGCGCCTTCTGCTGTGGTCGAGAGGTTAGGGCGTCGGTACTTGTCGTCGCGGCGTGAAAGTTGAGGGTTGAAATCGCGCTAGGAACTTTCTTTTTTGTGTCCATTTTGCGCGTGTCTCACATTTTAATTGTGATCCTTTTACGAATCATCCACTTGCACTACTACGCCTTACACTGTCTTTACTTTTAGTCCCGCCTGTTCAACTGAAACACCGGGAAGAAAAAAAAGATCAAGGAAGCTAACGCGCTAATTCAATCGTTCATTAAAAGGAAACCAAGGTAACAACGTCGGTATTGCTTTCACACCAACGGAGCCGAAACAAGCATCCTTTCCCTAGCAACTACAATTTTATGTGTTTTTATTTAAATATACAACGCTCTTGCTACGACTCCTTTCAGTAACAGGAAGCGCCTATTTAGTACTAATAAATACTGCAGTTGTGACAACAAAAAACAAAAAAAACTTCCACAAAATAAGCAAAAAAAAAAAAAAGACTAACAGCTCTGGTTGCATTGATTGAGCGAAATCCTACAGGCAAGGCAGCAAGTCAAACGTCTGAGAAAGTAGTAAAACCGAAATAACAGAGATGATACTTTTACATGCATGGAATGTGATAAACGGTATATTTTTACTCTTTACATTGTGCTGTGGCAATCGTTTTGTAATATTAACACATTACTTGTTGAATTCTAGTTAGAATAGCAGACGATCGCAACCGAATTCAAAAATGAATCAAGCGTCGACATCGCAAACCATCTCTCTTACGCAAACACCTAAAATGAATTTGGATCAACAAATGGAATTAATTACAGCAGTTGGAAAACAGAAACAACACATTCTAGAGCAATTCAGCAGCACAGTTACCTGGCGAACGAAGAGACGGTCATGGGAAGATATTGTCAACTTTCCGCGGAGTGTACGGCTGATGCGGAGACATGTATGCATGGGCTCTTCCGAGGTCATGAACAACAAACTGGTGAGTCAAAACTACTCGCCCAATGATTTTATAGAGCTCACAGGGCCATGTCTATATTCTTAATGGGAGTTCAGTCAAATACAACAGAATAAGAGAGTTTCTGGCGCGATTTGAACCCGGAACTTTCACGCCGCGACGACAAGTACCGACGCTCTAACCTATCGACCACCGCAGAAGGCGCGGAGCCGCCCGCGCTGGCGGAGGTATATAAATATACTGCCATCGCTTTTATCTCGCGTGGTTTTTTCATAATTTTGGCTCATATTTACCTTCCCTGGCCGGAACTTCACCTGCCGCTCCTACAGTATAAAGGGGCGGTCAATTGGACCCCAGTTAAAAGTCCCTGCTGTCAGTTTCTGCGAGCGAAATTAAGCGTTTGTGCTTGAGGCGATACGGATTTCTCCGTCATTAGGCAGGGACGCTAGGTACATCCTTGTCCCCAAGGAGCTGGTCACGTGACAGAAAAATTCATCTTGGCCGCAGCCGCAGCCGTGGCCGCCAGATGAGCAAACCGGCCCCGGGTCTGCGTACTTCGGCGCCTATCTTAGTGTGCCCAGATTCCAGAGTGCAGCCAGCTTCTCAATCGGTATCACCTGTTTCATGAGTCGCGTTTGCAATACTAGCTGCGAGGTGGTGACGGAAGCGATGATCGTCTGCAAACGTCGCTTCCTCTCCGCCCGCTTTCCCCTTTGCCACTCGACGACGCGACTCATTCGGACTTGCAACCAATCGGCGCAGGAGGCGTCTGCCATTAAATTGTAAACACTCTTCTTGGGTTGAGTTGTTCCCTCTCTGAAATCTAGGCTCCCTAGTCCATCTGGGGCACACCTGGCTCCCCCTCTCGGGACTGGACGGCGCAAGAGGGATACGAAGGACGCCGGGAAGCGCGGCCTTTGGGGCTGGAAACAGGAAAGTAGCCGCAAGGTGCCCGACCTCGCGGATCGCTTAATCATTCAGAGGGCGCCGGCACGCGAACGACATCGCTCGGTATCGGGTGTTCCGGGGAGCTTCGAGCTCACGCGAAAACTGCTCTTCGCGACTCGAATGGTGCGCATTACATCCCCGTTCCTGCGTTTCACATTTTTGCCACCAGGCCGCGGACGTTTTCGCTGCGCGTTTCGACAGGTGCGAGATCCCCGTTTCTAAATGTCGCCTCTGTGCCGCTGGGCGTAGTCTCCTCCTCTGGAGTTGCGCATAGAGCGAGACTAGTACGTGACGCGTTATAAGTAACGCGTTACTTTGTGAATGGTTACACGGTGAAAATTCTTTTAGAAAATATCAATAAACAGCGCGCTATATCTTGTACACTTCTCCTTGCCCTCGCAGCATCCGTGTTACCGGAGAGTGCAAAAGAGGATTCCGCAGTTGCCCACGTTTCCTCCCTCGCCTCTGTCGTTTGCTACAACTGGTTCTGCACATAACGCTTCGAGCTTTCCTTTTGGGCACAGGGGGAAACGCTGCACGCTTTGCAGAAGGTCTATTGACCCCTGCGGAATTTTGTAGAAAGTGGGCGTGCGGAAAGGAGTACAACTGCTTTCGAGTAAGTGTTATGTTCTAGAAACCGAAACGCTTCAAAAACCCGCAATTCCTGCGACAAAATGTTCGCAGATGGCAAATGACTGAGTAACGAAGCGCCGCAACCCGGTGTCTCTCATCACTGTCAATGAGAGATAAACAAAACTACCATCTCGTTAGGAGCTATCTTGGGCCCATAAGCTTCGAAAACGTTAAAAACAAACTGAACGAAAATCAAATACGAGGTTTATTCTGACAGCGTATCCGTTATGTTTCTTTTGAGCAATTAGGTGGCACACGCCGCGCCACTGCACGGAGATTGCGGCGACGGAAGGGCCATCAAACGCAGCGGTGGCCGGCGGTGCTTGTCTTGGCGGCGGCGGAGCGCCGGGCGATGCCCCATCGAGGGGTACGCCCATCACGTCTCCTTTCTCGGAGAGGATGCGGAAAGAAGTGCAAACGGTTTCTCCGCGCCGGGCGGCGACAAAGTGTCCAGACAGGCGATATGAGCCGAACATTGAATGTGTCTTGGAGCGCTCGACAAATATATCTTTAATGTTCCAACCGCGCATTCGGAATCAGGGTCACTGAAGTGTCTGATAAAGGCGGTCGCAGCGGTTAAAGTTTTAACGTGCAAGCGGGAAATTCGGAAACATTTGTCGGCTCGCGCGCTCGTCGATAGATCTACGCACTACATGATGATAGTACGAACATTCGTTTATATTGCCATATCCACTGTCGTTTCACAGGACACGTACACTGCAAGGCAGAGTTAGGCGAACACGACATTCTTTTCGCATTTTACTTCTAGAGAACACTGGGGGCCATCAAAATGTAACACTTGGGTTGCCACCCTGACAGAGCACTTTCCATCGCTAGAGTAGTTTTAATGGCAGTCCTTCCATACTGAAAAACAAAGAGCAAAGAAAACAGGTTTATTCTCGCTAAAAGTGTTGTGTACACTGTAAATTTTCAGTCGTAGTATCGTATTTTCGGGTGTTCATGCTTCAGCTCACATGCCCACATTTGTCTTCAAATAGCCGGTTTCTGAATATACGGAACCAAGTTCTCAATCCACTCAATTAAACATATAAACAAGGGCCAATGAATATATATACAATTGTTTGGAAATTTACCTTTTCATTTTCAAAACATTACATGAAATACAGCAGACCTACAAAACCTGACGTGGTCTTAAAACACGCAGAATAAAAGACACCTGGTCAATTAACCTTTTCTCCTGGGCGTGTTTTTTTATGTTGATTGTGAGCAACATTGGGTATTTAGAGCACTAGTTTAGGTCGAACGACAGAGAGCAGTTACGATTTGGGAGAAGGCGCAAGTGCATTTCGAATTTCGTACAGTAGAGAAAGGTGTAACCGGATTTGCAATATTTGCGCCCGTTTTTCTTCGCCCAGTTTCGAGACAAGTGGTGCACACCATCATACCTCGCGTCGGCTTTAGTTTTGAAAAGATGAGCGATCTGTTTTGAATATGCATTGCGACGCTCCACTGCTAAGCGCACCTATACTGGCTCTCGCGACAGAGGGCGGTCTAGATTTATTGTGGCGGACGTGAGGCCGAAGAAAATAAATCATTCTTGAGTCGTGGCTCTTGGGCAACGCCGGACATCGAAGGGTTAAACAGTGGATATCAACTGTCTGGAGAAAAGCCAGCAACTGACAACGGGTGGAGCGTGGCCTATCATGATCAGGCTTCGTGATTGGCGTTGTGATCGGCTAATACCGCAACCTCGTTGGTTGAGGAGCGATAATGAGACGCTCACCACGCCCTGCGTTTCTTACGCTCTCAGTGAGTATGGACTCTCACAAGTCCGTGAGAGCACATGGCGAGAAATCGAAGGAGAGGAGGAAATAGATTGAGAGGAGACGCTGAGCTCCGAGCGGAATGATTAGTGGGGCGACGCAAAAGGCTTTTATCTCTACTCAGTGTTCGAACTCGAAACGCGGGACGCCGACGTTCGGCGTTCATACGCGTACTAACGGCTCTGTTATACTCGGTCGTGGCGTACGTAGCGCAGAACACGCGCGTTTCATTGTCCGGCGAGCAGGAACTCGATATCTGCGACCACTCAGAATCTGTGTGCGCCGCGCTACGCCGCGTTTGTATACGATCGACGTCGCAGTATAAAGGCTCGTTCACGCAGTTGCGTCGACCGCGTTGCGCCGCATTGCGTCGTGCAACACAGCGCTTCCCCAATGGCTCGTCATAAGCATCGCCATAGCAACCGCTCGACGCAAACAGTGTTTACAAGGCGCAAGTGGTTGCCGTCGCACTGGAACACAACTGTGTGAACGAGCCTTTACAGAGCCTTAGGAGTGAGTGGAGACAAAGGCTTTGCCTCTCTAGGCACTAATCCTTCCACTCGGAGCTCGGCGTTTTGGCGTCTCCGCGCGCATTCGTATCCTCCTCTCTCTCCACTTCTCGCCGTATACTATGCCGCGAGTCACTCGAACCCCCGATCGCTGGTTTTCCTCTAGACAAATGAACCAATAAAAAGAGCGGTCAGTACCACGCTGCGATAAGTCCGTAGTCTCGGCGGAAACTGAGCATCCACCCCATTTCAGCGTGACCGTCGAGACATAACACCAATCGCCCTTCTCATCGGTTGAGCCGATTAAAATCAGACCAACGATTCGTATTCCGAGTGTATCGCTGCGCAGTATTCTGCCACGCTCTTCGAGCTTGACAGCAGTTTAACTCCGACAACAGCCGACGCCCGGTAGAGCCATGGAGCGGCGCCGAAAGTGACACGTCACGGCGCTCATCGCCTTTGTGCGTCTGCCATCATCGACTAACCCAATCAGGCACGCTAAATGCACCGTGATCCTGCGCTTTCTTTCTTCTGCGCGTGATTGGTTTAGCCTTCATGGCCTTCTGCGCGCTGCCATCTTTGTTTGCTGGGCTGTGGGATGACTTCTGAGCATGCGCTGTAGAACTGTTGTGCGGGTTTTCAGACGCTGCGCACGCGTCCACAGCTCAGTGACTCACCGTTTTGTGCCCGGATGATAAGCGAAGGAAAGGTCTCTCTTTGCGCTTTTGTAACTCACCCACACGACGACAGGGGTTCCAGATCCTAATCGACTCCTCTTTCGAATTCGCTCGATTGAGGCGCACCGCGCTCCAGTCTGCCGAGCCGCGCGGCCGACGCGGCATTTGCGGGTCAAAGGAAGCGCAAGCGCGGCGGGTCAAAGTACACACACCCTGCTGCCGTCTTTGGGCCTCCGAGCCTGTCGTTTGTCTCGCTCTGGATTCGATTTGCTCCTCACTCGCTCAGCCCTTGGTACGCGCAGCCCTGCTGAATCTATTCTGTCGCTCGAGCGAAGGCGCCGATTCCCGCTCTCTGTGGGCCGACAGACCGGAGCTGTGGCCGCGGCCGGTCGAACACTTTATTGGAAGCGGGCGGAGTAAACCTTGCCTCCTTTGGTGACTCTGCGGTTCCTCGGGCGACGGGACCACGACCTAACTGACCGAGTGGACGGCAACGGGATTGCATTATTTCCACTGCGCGTCTGCGTCTGTATCTCTGCGCATGCCTGCGTGTGTGCGTTTGTTTTTGTATGCGTGTGTGCGTGCATGCGTTCGTCTCAATCTGTGTGTGTTTGTGCGTATGTATGTGGTTGTGCATATTTCCGGCGCGGTGTCTGCGGGCATGCGTGTGTGTGTGTATGTCTCTATGCCTGAGAAGGACGGTAAAGCTCACCTTTAAAGCCGGCAATTGTTTTATTTTATTTTTTCAGGTTCGTTTCTACGTTTGTGAAGCATGCCGTCTCGAGGGGTATTTCTGAAGCCATATAATGTTTATAATATTCGAAATAAAAATGGAGCTATAATGGCGTCATTCAATTTTTGCTACGAAGGTAACGCGTGAAGGGTAAAACCATTCACTTAATATACAAATACACGACATTGAAACCGGTACTCGATCATGTAAAACAAAGAGTTTCCGGAGTAACTGAAGTTTGCAAGCTACCAAGTATGCAAGATGAGAAGAAAAATTAAAATCCGCACAGGGCTAATCGGTCAAGACATGACGGCTACCACGCATAGAGCAACGTGGCCGTACGTGCACACAGAAAATTATATAACGCTCACAAAACCCGCATAAAAACCCTTAACTGCAGCGATGACTGCCGACATTCGAACGGAATCACCGCGGTACACCACGACGAATTGAAGATATAAATCGACCAAACCTAGAAAGTTTTGCCTGGGCTTGGTCAATCCATGTTCAATGTAGTAACGTATACAGCCAATTCAAGCCGTTGGTTCAGGGCTCTAAGGAACAAAGAGAGACATTCCAAACGAGCAGTAAACGGGACATATCTCGCTGAATATCGTCGATTTCAATTTCGTAATGCCGTTTATAGTATAGTGCGGAGATATGCCCGAAAAGCTACAGAACTACATAACTCAAGCTAAGACCGATAATATTCTACCCTATTCGCCGCTTAGACCCAATGGCACCCTACACACGAGGCTATCACACTGTTCTGTTATTAACCGCTATAATCACTGACGGCTCAAGAAACGCAGAGCGTGTCCCGGGCCCCTCTGATCGCAGTCGATAAGACTGCAGCCGATAAGAATGCAGAAGAGAAGTTGATCATATCGCAGTTATGTTTTCCTGGAAATCGATGATGAGCGGTTCACAAGAACGGAGGGGTCAAGGAGAAATTGCTCATTTCACGGACCAAGATGACGACCATCCGGAGAGCTTGGCGGTACTTTCCCAGGATTTAGTGACTTCATTCACACCCAGATATTTTGGTCGCCAAGCGGTTGTCGATCGTGTGGGCAGCGCGTGTAATTGCAAGCTTGCCAGCTATAGACAATTGCAAGCATGGCGTCCCGACTTATGTCCCATGAGTGCACGAACGTGCAGGGTGCGCGTCAGCATATAGCTTTGGCAAGCTTGCAATTGAACTGGTTTGCTTGCACGAGCAGTGAGATGGCGGCGCCCAGTCGCCTTGTTTGCAATCGATTATACACCTTTTCCGCAAAGGAGCAGCCATCTTGAATGTCGTCACTTCTGGTATGCGTTAAAACATCGTTTTGATCTCTCCACGCCACTGGAAGGTGTTCACGAAAAATGCGTGATTGTCAAACTTTCTTGTTTCGCCTAACCTATATTTTCTCGCATATTCCAGGTTTAAATGTCTGATTATTTTTTCGTCCCGCATACCAGATACGGAACCCACGTGACTGAGAACGAAAGGAAACGAAAAACTCTATATTCCCCGCAGTGACACAAGTAGTGGCGTCTTTTTCTGGCCTTTTTTGAAAATAACGAGAGTGCGCGTGCATAACTTTGATAGGCTCTGAAGATGCGCGAAAGCGGAGATTCCGGAAACTCAGGATATGACGTCACGCTCCGGGGAGGAGGGGCTTCAGCGGTCTTTGAAAATGATTTTATGCAGCCTCCGGGCACCAAGTCGAAACATAATCTCAATATTATTCGCGAGTCCAGATGAAGACAACTTAAGTGTGCTTTTTGTTGTTGTTTTTCTGAAATACGGTACCGCTTCAGTTTCCCTTTAAGCTCTCAGTGGCCGGGCAATATCGGTCCGGCAAGATTGCATCGAGGGACCTTCTCGACCCCGAGCCAGCCGCATGCAGGCTCTTTTGCCACTGACCCGCGGCAAATCGAAACTTGGCTCTGTCGCCGTGGGCCTCTCGGCAGCTCCGTTGTTTGCGAGGCTGACAAGCAGCCGGGCCCGGTTCTGTCCCCGGCTACAATACGGACACTTCCGGCGTGGCTTTATTTAAAGCCCGCGACCTCCGATCGGTTTTCTTTGGAGAAGAGACGCTGCTGCTCCTGTCCCACTTCCCCCCCCCCCCCCTCCTTTTCCTCTGCCGACTGGATCGCACATCTCCTGGCGCCCGGCCCGCGCCGTTATTTGCGGCTATATTTTTTAATACCAGGTGCGTGGGAGCGCGGGAGAGTCCCATCGTTTCATCGGGTCGTCGGTTTGCTTTTATGCGGTATAGTTTGTTGCCTCTCGCGTCACGCAGGAGCTCGACTTCAGACGTCCTTTAAAGGGCGCACTGGACTGGTTCAAGCATGAGCCAGGTGGGAAGGCGGTGTAATGCAGTGGTCACGCTACGAATACATGATACAAGAGACAAGTCTGCGGACACTGTCTAAGACGTTTCTTGTATCACATTGGTCATATACTGTCAGCAGACGTGTTCGAAGCATGTAGGAAGCGCTTCGAACATGTTCCAGGCCTGTCCGCAGATGACATCATGTCTGCAGCGTTTATGGTGTACGAGCCTGCGGTTTAAAGGGGCCATGAAACGATTTTTCAACTTTTTCCTTCTTAGCTTTCCTCCTCAACTCACAAATCGCGCAGCGTACCAGACAGTTCAAGAAGAGGGAAAGGAGGAATTCCCCTCTTGCTTGGACCCTCGTTTGTGTACCCGGACATTACCATTCTTCCCATAGAAGATTAGCCCGTCGCTCAAAATTCGGACAAAGGTTGCTTTCCCCACCCCGTTCACCTCTAAGCGGACAGTGCTGTGGAAGCTACGTGCTCGTTGGGCCAGCCACAACTTTGCCACGTGATCACGCTCCCTCGCGCATACTCACGTGCAGAGAATGGGGTCAGGGGATGAAAGGGAGGCGGCTGATTGGTCTGGCAAGCACGTAGCTCCCACCGCACTGTCAGCTTAGGGGTGAAGGGAATATAGTGAGGTCGGGTGTCGTGTGACGTGCGTTGGGGCAGGGTGACGTGCTTTGGGTACCGCGGATGTATCACAGTGAACAGGCAGATCGCTTTCGAAGGGAATGAGGTACGAAATAAACCGCTATGTTTTCATATTTTCGTACCGAAAATCAGGGTTCTGACTTTCTACCTTCTTTCTTGCGGCCCGCTAAACAATGTGCTATTAGTAAAACCCCAATCTAAACTTATTTATTCCAGTCAAAATTCGTTTCATGGCCCCTTTAAAACACTTAACCAAAGCACTGCCCATTTGTAAGGAAATTTTGTCAACTTCTTTTTTAAATGCTTTAAAGCTCCACTCTAAAAAATTTAGGAGTCCCGCGTTAATTCACAGTACAATCACAGCCATAGCTGCGACAAGTCAAGGCGACGGCGTTTGGCATCGGTGTCGCGTTCACGCGCCGTGGGGTGCGTGAACAAAAGCGTTCGTAACAAAATAAACGTCTAACCATTTTGTTCCGAACGCTTTTTGTTTTTTCGGACCGCGTGAAAGAGCGTCTTCCGGCGCGAGTTTTTGCATAGCCTCCTCTCTACTGACAAGGCCTGGCAGATCGCCACGAGACGCGGCCGCCGAAAGTGAGAAGGTAGAGCGGCAGCCAACGGATGAGAGCAGAGCCATGTGACTGGCGCCCCGCTGCGGCGAAACGCCGAAACACACTTCTCCCGAGCGAACAAATGTGTTTCGGGTCCTCGCCGGTGCAAAAGTTGTGCGCTGAATACCAGGTTCCCCGAGAAATGCTCTCTGCTACCAGATCCTCGCGCTCCGAACCTGCGACCGGGCACTCTATGGATCCGTCGTCGAACTGCCAGGCTTTGTGAGTATAGAGGAGGCTGTGGTTTTTGGCATTGACATTGCCACAACGGCACTTTGTTATCGGCTATTTTCTTTCTTTTTTTTCTAAAGAGCGCGTGCAGTGGGCATTGGGCACAACCAAAACGCTAAGTAGTATAGCGGGTTGTTAACGCTCTGTGGTAACGCCTTCGCTTTACAAGCAGCGGACCCAGGTTTGATTCCCGCGGGCAGCGGCGATATTTTTCAAGGACTTGGCGAGGGTCAGCGGTTTCTTTCCAAAGCCATCGGGTGACTCCCGTTTTAGTATACTTTGTCTCATCCTACGATGGACTAAATGTTAAAGCCACAGGCCGCTAGGTCCAATCACGTTACACGTTAAACTATGGCATGCTTACCATTCATTAAGGGTGGACGAATAATGCTCCGAATCAAAAAGTGCTGCATTATTTCTGTAGCTTCGACACTGCAAAGAGCCTGTTTGTTGTGGCTTTCTTTGCGATGTAAAATTGGTGAGTCACTCAGTGCTATTCAATTCGAACCACTCTCCGCCCTTCCCCATTGGACGCGGGCACCGACACGTGCATGGAAGCTAAATACCAGGCAATTTCTAAGTGGCTCGTGAGTGGATCTGGTGGTCCGTAGCATTTGCCTTTAGTCCATCGAAGGGTGAGACGAAGTATACGAATCACGCGGCCCCACCATGAAATTCACCAGATTCCATAGATGGATTCCAACCACTACCAGACAGAAATCACTGGATTCCGGAGCAGCCACTGGGTTCCGGCGCCTTTATTATGCGTGATTGATTTAGTCGGTGAAAGAAAACCTACAAAGACGATTATCGCAGTGACATTGCACATTTGGCCCTGCTTGGTTGGCTGCATCGAATCGTAGCGTCGGTTGTGGTCAAACTTAAAGACCGACGACCAGTTTGCGCTTTCCACTTTTCCCTCGCTTCCTCCTCTTTCCCCATCTACCCTGTCCACCGTTGCCTGTTTCCTCCTCCCCATGGTGAGGAGGATCTTCTGCCTTGCAGAATCTCAAGCCTGGTCGTCGGCCTTTAGGTTGAAACGAACAGTCCGGCAGGCGACCGTCGGCGCGCGCAGCTGGTTCCTGACGGGGCGTACCTGTCCACGTGGCCTCACGACATTAGGGGTTGAATGAGGTACAAAGGCATAGCGGAGCGGGCGTATGACGTCGCAACTTCAGACAAAAAAAAATCATAAACGCGATAAACCGCCTCCCCTCGCGACAAACTTCAGTTGCCCCGAGGGTCTCCTAAAAATCCGAAAGTACTAAGAATTCAAGGCCTGACACGCACCTACTAAAAAGCAGAACCCGTGGAAATCTCCTCATTAATTAAAACGTGCTCGTGACACGATCTTCCCCCGAATAAATTTAAACTTGTCTCACGGCTGCCCGCAGCCGCGACTGCTCACGGCTGCCCACACGGCTGCCCACTACCAAGCATAGAAAAATCATCACGCACGCATAATAGACACATGACACATTCTGTGTTTCTCGGATTTATCAAAATGATCAAGGCAAGTTTAATTTTTATTTAATAACTGTCCCTTGCCAGCTTGAGAGCGAGAAATCACAAGGACAGTTATTTTCATGGTATTTTTTCTTCGGCCTTTTCTTTTGAGTTTTGAATCGCGTCTAGATTTTCTATAGCTGATCCTCGGTCACCAGTTAGAGTAACTCGGAAAGTAACGAGAGAAAGAAGCACCGTATTTTTAACGAGTTTTCTTATACTTGCTCACCAGCAACACGCTTAATTACTTTTGGAGTGAAATACGATTCAGGTACTCCTTTCATAGTGATCGTGCTCCTGCCTGATGTGAGTATACCTTCAGATGAACGAAGCAGCGTACTGGTCGCGGCGGCTCGGCGGCTGCCCGCACCTCAGCCCCGGCGCGAGATCTCTCGGTGACCTTCTGCCCGTGACGTGTGGAGAGCACGGCATAAACGGGTCATTACTCCCGCAAGACCGATGAGCAGCCCCGCGGGCCACATCGAGTGGACGGCACCAAGTGGCCGGGCGCCAGATACTCCAGTCGCCATTCCCCACAAATGGTCGAGTAGGCGCGTTAACCTCTCATTTGCTCGCGCTTCATTCGTTTCGGGTTAAATCCGCGAGAAACGTGAGAAAAAAAATGATTTCATTAGTTTTCTTTCGAGCATCGCAGGACGGACCGCGTTAGCTCAATGACGTCAAAACAAAGATTTCAGATTCATTCTACAGGGTGTTCAAATCGCGGTGGAGGCACTTTAAATCGGCCGTAAAAATCGGTTTCTTAACCTATCGCGCTACGATTTTGTGCAGAGTTGCTCCCAGGTGGTGCAGTTTTTTCTTTAAAATTTACAAAGAGCGAACTTACCTGAGGAAAATTTTAAAAAGAAAAAAAATGCGGAACTCCTATGAAAACGCTGCGTAGCCACCGGTCTTCAAATAATAGGGCGCTTTACTGTTTCACGACCGGTGGCTTCACTGCGTTTATGCTTTTTTTTTGTTTTTTTTTCCTCGGGTAAGTTTGCTCTTTGCAAACTTTAGAGAAAACATGCACCACCTGTGGGCAACGCTGC
>JAZHYW010036429.1:0-34486 GCA_037355805.1 Ixodes ricinus
ATACATTAGTCGCTAATGATTATACTGATCTCTAAGTTTTTTTTTCAGTTTTGCTTTGAGTGTTCTGAACGAACTAAGGTCTTTCTGGCTGTTATTATTTTAATTATATGTTCACGCGTGCATTTGCAGCTCCAGCAAGAGTAAAGCATCACTATAGTAAATTCTTGATATTTTTCTTTATAGTAAACATCTTTACTGCACCAGAATTTAATATATCAGTACTTCACACCTTGCGCAACGCATGTGACGAGCGTAATTCAAATGCGCTTGGCTACACCATTGTCTTCTTATCAGTCTTTATTATGGTAGCTCTTTTTCTATATAATGCTACTCTTGATCTATTCTCTGACTACTCCTACTTTTGTTGGCGCGGCTGATATCTGGCTGGAGATCATGATAGTAGACTATATTAGCACAACGCAGCATAACACGAAGGAATAAACATCTTATTCATCTATAAGAAGACAAAAAGGACACGCTGGTTGAGTCGTTCCTCAGTCGAAGTATTATCTCCTTTGTCGGAAGACTTAGAAAAAAGTATCCGAACTAAATACAAAATTAGATGCATGATCTATTCATCGATCTGGCTTCATCGATAAGGCGGACTCCAGACTGAGCGGAATAGTTTCTATGGTGAAACGAATTTTTTAAGCGTGGCTTTCAATCCCGTGCCTGTAATACACGTTGTTAACATGCTGAATCTGTTCACTGTTGGTCAGAGCAGAGTGCCTCTTTTATGCATCCTTTGACACTAAACGAGCACTGCTTGGTAGTCCATACACTTAGGCGTTCCGGAGTGAATACGGCATCTCGCGGATGCACTAAGACCACACATTATCGGTCTTCTTCGAAGCAGTTTCAATGACAAGAGAGATCGGTATCGTGATCGAATGGCATGAAGTTTCGGCGGCAAAGCGGTGGGCCTCATTCCTGAAACGCCATGACCACTGGAATCGCGACACCCACTCGCCCGTCTCATTGGCTAAACTAATTAAAGGAAGAGCGAAGACTACAGTCCGATAGCATCACGGGGCGATAGACAAGCAAGGCTCGACAGTGTACACGAACACGATCAATCTAATGCAGTCGAATGAATTGACCGCCGGGACTTTTCTCGGGCCCTCCTCAGCTGGGCACTGTCTACCCTTTCATGCGCTTTCTCGTGATCAGCTGTTTCATCTATTATTCGGCCGTCCATCCTGCGCGATCTTTCGGTTAATTCCCCATTTCTTATGGGGACGTAAATCTTCCTTAATTGCTCTTCCCTGGCCTTTAGATCGGGCCTTCCGGAAAAGCTGACGCCAGAAACGTCCACTTCTCAAATGATGTGCCCGAATACGCTCTACTCGTTACATTCGTACGTATTCACACGAACTATGTTACTGACTTCACAACCTCAAAGGAAAACGTTACATTGGCATAGAACGAGAGTGTCGCTATAATCAATGAAAACCTAAGAAACAGAGGGCTTATTATGTTCAGGCTGCTTGCTTCGTCATTCTTCCTTCGGCAATCTGACAGGTTGCGCTCTTCTTATTGGCTATGGAGCGAGAATGAGAAGATCGGGACTCAAGTCACACATGCCCATGGGTTTCTTAGGATGCCAGTGAATGCAGCAACCTTCGTTGGTCCCAGGTTTCGGATGTATGATTCTTGGCAGTGCTGTTCATGTTGTTCACGCCTGTTTATCACCGCGCTGTTGGTGGTTAGATTGTGCGTATAATCCTCGCGCTTCGCATAATATTTTCTTCTCGTTGCTGACGGAGAGGACACGCTTCGTCAAGCGACGTTTCTTTGCTTTATTCTTTCTGCCTTGCCGTCTTTATTAGAGGAAGGGGATAAAGCCGAAATTCGGAAGGTTATAATTCGTCTCTCTAATCAAGTGAACATACTTTTTTTAGTACGGCGATTTTCTAATTTGTTAACATCTCTGGTTTTAGAAAAAATTCTAAACGTTTTGCGCAAGGTTGAAGTCAATGATGCATTGTGTCACTTAGTAGGCTTCGCGTATCAGCAAAGTTAACTTTTATGCTCTCGGATGCTCTATCAGGCACTTTATTTGTCTCGATGTTTGTTCACAATACGCATAATACTTCTCCGCCTTCTCGGATTCTGAGACCTTATAGCAGCCTCGCCTCACATCACTTTGACATTCCCGCGACAATGTTTCGCGCCACTATTTAGTTGATATTGCAATCTGCTCGTAATCTAGGCATACTTCCGACAGAACTTGCGTTTTCCTGTACTTTTAATACTTTCTATTCTCTTCATTGCTTTTTTTTTTCTTTTTGCTTAGGTGCACCAAATTGAAGAGCTGATATGCGATATGTTTTGGACTGCAGAAACAAAGCAAAAAAAATTAATTGTATATTTAAAGATACCCACTGTTATATAACTAATCATGTGCGTGAACGCGAGCTAGTACAACGTAGGGGGGGGGGGGGGATTCATCTCTCCTTCCTTAATATGCCGTGATCGGCAAGCTGGTAAGAGAGTCGGCAAATGATTTCATCTTTCCACTTTCATGCGAACACCTTGAAAAGAAACACGATCTAAAAGCAGTATCCGTGTTCGCGATTTCGCATGCGAAGACTGCTACTTCGCTTCTTCCATCGTCAGGGTCCATAATTCTACCGGAAGAGACGGGGAAAAAAAAGAGTAAAAAACGTTGAAGGCAAACTCGGCTACCAAAGACCGTATCAAAGGCGGAGGAGCCTAATAGAAGGCGAGGCCACCTTTACCTTCCGCTCCTCCTCCGAGGTCACGAGGAGCGTTTCACCCTCGCGGTGGACTGCAAAGGACGCCACGAGCCAACTGGGCCAATCTCAATACCGTGCGAATGTCCCGCGTGACCCCACAGGGAGAGGTGGGGCCACACCTGGGGCGCCCTCCGGTGACGTCACACGCGAGCAGTGCTGGATTGGCCGGTGTGGCTCGCAGCCTCCCCCCGCCGCGGATCATCGCACCGTGACACGGAGTATACCTAGGGTTGTTAGTTTCCGGGTAAAAACCCAGATTTTACCCGATTTACACCCCGAACATGTTTTCAGGTGAATCGGGTTAAACCCGATTTCCTCCCGCTCGTAGGACCACACGGCCGGCCTATTTATGATTACGCCGCACGGAGGTGGTGCACAATGCTAGCTACCTATCTTGGGACAACTAGTGAAGGGGGATCGGTGGCCGAGTGGTCTAGCGGCACACCAGCTCGGGAGTCACGTGGAGCGAAAGCTCAAGCTGCAGAACCCAGGATCCCGGGCTCACACTCGCCCTGCCCGTTTCGACCCGGATGAGCATCGTACCGGCGTGGTCGCATTTCCATTACCGGTGCGCGTTAAAGACCCTAGGCTAGCGGTTTGGACTGCACTGGCTAAATTGCCATCTACGGCTGGAGACCTGACGCCCTGCGCATGACCATGTTCTTAGGCTGCACTACATACACACAACCCAATTTTTTTCGGGGGGGCGTCAGTGACCCTATAGTGAGTTTTCGGCCCTGCCGTGCAGCACTCAGACTGCTACACGGTTCTTAATAACCTCCCTTCGAGCGCGCCTAAGCTGACGGTGACGTGCTAGAGAGGCCGTGCTGGCTGGACAGACTAAGCAGGTCCCCTGGATCACTGGTGGAAGTGACGCCGAGCTCGCCACGTGCGGCTTCGACCATCCTGGTCACGCTGCTCAATGATCAATGTACTCTTCGACCCCCCCGTTCTTGGTGCGCCGATCTAGATTCGCTCGGGACGGGCAGCCTTATGGAGACGTCTCTCGGGTACCGCGATGGTGCTGTCCTCACGCCGGCGGAACACGCGTACATCTTCGTACGCACCACGTCCGATGCCAGTCAGTCGGGGGGGGGGGGGCAGCTGATAAAACTTTAGAGGTTTATCTCGTTGCTGAAATATCTGACGACGACCGTCCCTCGCCAAACGGTCCTGGTTTTTGTTAGAGATCCTGTGGGAGAGGGGGATTCCTGTAGTTTCTGAAGCGACTGACGGCATCGGACCGCGTAGCTCACCCCTAGATATCTTATACGTCTGGGAATGGCGAGACGACGCCATCCCCGCACGACGAATGCTACCATGGTGATCGTGGCGCGACGTGGTTCAGAACGACCCTACTGGATTAGCTATCGACGATTTGTAAATTTAGACCCGAAAGATGCGCGAATTTCGATGACAACGTTGCTCCTCAAAATGCGCGATTTCTCCCCAATTAGTCAGGCTGGTGCGCCCGAGTTGTTCCCCCCGTAAATACAAATTTTCTAATCAGACCGATATAGCCAATCGCCTTGCGAGGCTTGGGTCAACCCTGATGTTAGTATCTGTTTGTGTCCGCTAGTAGGTAGGGAAGGCAATGGCGCTGCTGCCAGATCCAGTGACTTTAGACCAGACATACGCTAGGTCTATTTCGCCTCGTGATCACGTTCCTTTCCATTCCCACGTAGCTTCCACTGCACTGTCAGGCCAGGGTGAACGGAGTCGCACGAGGTTGACGAGCTCACGAAAGAGCAGGTCTGCGTACTTCCGCGCCCATCTTAGTGTGCCCAGATTCCAGAGTGTTGCCAACTGCTCGATCGGGGTCACGTGTTTCATGAGTCGCGTTTGCAATACTAGCTGCGAGGTGGTGACGGAAGCGATGATCGTCTGCAAACGTCTCTTCCTCTCCGCCCGCTTTCCCCTTTGCCACGCGACGACGCGACTCATGCGCACTTGCAACCAATCGGCGCAGGAGGCGTCCGCCATTGAATTGCAAACACTCTTCTTGGTTCGAGTTGTTCCCTCTCTGAAATCTAGGCTCTCTAGCCCATCTGGGGCACACCTGGCTCCCCCTCTCGGGACTGGACGGCGCAAGAGGGATACGAAGGACGCCGGGAAGCGCGGCCTTTGGGGCTGGAAACGGGAAAAGTAGCCGCAAGGTGCCCGACCTCGCGGATCGCTTAATCATTCAGAGGGCGCCGGCACGCGAACGACATCGCTCGGCGTCGCGTGTTCCGGGGAGCTTCAGAGCTCGCGCGATAACTGCTCTTCGCGACTCGAATGGTGCGCATTATATCCCCGTTCCTGCGTTTCACATTTTTGCCACCAGGCCGCGGACGTTTTCGCTGCGCGTTTTCGACAGGTGCGAAATTCTCGTTTCTAAATGTCGCGTCTTTGCCGCTGGGCGGAGTCTCCTCCTCTGGAGTTGCGCATAGAGCGAGACTAGTACGTGACGCGTTACAAGTAACGCGTTACTTTGTGAATGGTTTCACGATGAAAATACTTTAAGAAAATACCAATAAACAGCGCGCTATATCTTGTACACTCCTCCTTGCCCTCGCAGCATCCGTGTTACCGAAGAGTGCGAAAGAGGATTCCGCAGTTACAGCCTGCCCTCCCCGCTCGCCCGCGTTTCCTCCCTCGCCTCCGTCGTTTGCTACAACTGGTTCTGTACATACCGCTTCGGGCATTCCTTTCGGCACAGGGGAAAACGCTGCACGCTTTGCAGAAGGTCTATTGACCCCCGCGGAATTTTGTAGAAAGTGGGCGTGCGGAAAAGGGTAGACCTGCTTTCGAGTAAGTGTCATGTTCTAGAAACCGAAACGATTGAAAATCCTGCAATTCTTGCGACAAAATGCTCGAAGATGGCAAATGACTGAGTAACGAAGCGCCGCGACCCGGTATCTTTCAGCGCTGTCAATGAGACAAAAACAAAACTACCATCTCGTTAGGAGCCATCTTGCGCCCATAAGCTTCGAAAACGTTAAAAACAAACTGACCGAAAATCAAATACGAGGTTTATTCTGACAGCGTATCCGTTACGTTTCTTTTGAGCAATTAGGTGGCACACGCCGCGCCACTCCACGGAGATTGCGGCGACAGAAGGGCCATCAAACGCAGCGGTGGCCGGCGGTGCTTGTCTTGGCGGCGGCGGAGCGCCGGGCGATGCCCCATCGAGGGGTACGCCCATCACGTCTCCTTTCTCGGAGAGGATGCAGAAAGACGTTCAAACGGTTTCTCCGCGCCGGGCGGCGACAAAGTGTCCAGACAGGCGATATGAGCCGAACATTGAATGTGTCTTGAAATGCTCGACAAATATATCGTTAATGTTCCAACCGCGCATTCGGAATCAGGGTCACTGAAGTGTCTGATAAAGGCGGTCGCAGCGGTTAAAGTTTTAACGTGCAAGCGGGAAATTCGGACACATTTATCGGCTCGCGCGCTCGTCGATAGATCTACGCACTACATGATGATAGTACGAACGTTCGTTTATATTGTCATATCCACTGTCGTTTCACAGGACATGTACACTGCAAGGCAGCGTTAGGCGAACACGACATTCTTTCCGCATTTTACTTCGAAAGAGCACTGGGGCCATCAAAATGTAACACTAGGCTTATCACTCCGAATGAGCACTTTCCATCGCTAGAGTAGTTTTGATGGCAGTCCTTGCATATTGAGAAACAAAGAGCAAAGAGAACAGGCTTATTTTCAATAAAAGTGTCGTGGAGTGTACATTGTAAATTTTCAGTCGTAGTATCGCATTTTCGGGTGTTCATGCTTCAGCTCACATGCCCACATTGGTCTCGAAATAGCCGGTCTCTAAATATGGATCCAAGTTCTCCATCCCTTCAATTAAACATCTAAACACGAGCGAATGAATATATATATACAATTATTGACAATTTTACCTTTTCATGCCAAAAAACATTACTTGAAATACTGCAGACATAAAAAACTTGAAGTGATTTTAGAACACGCAGAATAACAGACATCTGGTCAGTTAACCTTTTCTCCTAAACGTGTTATTTTTTTTAATGTTGCTCGTGAGGAACATTCGGTATTTACAGCACTACTTTAAGTCGAACGACTGAGGGCAGTTACGATTCGGAAGAAGGCGCAGGTGCATTTCGAATTTCGTACACTAGAGAAAGGTGAAACCGGATTTCCAATATTTGCGCCCGTTTTTTCTTCTCGAAGTTTCGAGGACAGTGGTGTACACCATGATAGCTCGCGTCGGCTTTGGTTTGAAAAGAGGAGCGATCTGTCAGGAATAAGCGCTATGCTCCACTGCTAAGCGCAGCTATACTCGCCCTCGCGACAGAGGACGGTCTACATTTATTATGGCGCACCGGTGCCACACCGAAGAAAATAAATCATTCTTGAGTCGTGGCTCTTGGGCGAGGCCGGGCATCGAAGGGTTAAACAGTGGATATCAATTATCTGGAGAAAAGCCAGCTACTGACAGCGGGTGGAACATAGCCTATCATGATCAGGCTTCGTGACTGGGCGTTGTGATCGGCTAATACAGCAACCTCGTTGGTTGTAGAGCCATAATAAGACGCTCACCACGGCCTGTGTTTCTTACGCTCTCAGTGAGTATGGACTCTCACAAATCGTAGGGCACAAGGCGAGAAATCGAAGGAGAGGAGGCAAATAGAGCGAGAGAAGGACGTAGAGCTCTGACCAGAATGATTAGTGGGAAGACGCAGAGGCTTTTATTTCTACTCAGTGTTCGAACGAGAGCAGAACGCGAGTGTTTCATTGTCCCGCGAGCAGGTACTTTATATCTGCGACCTAAGAGTATCTGTCTGCGCTGCACTACGCCACGTTTGTATATGATGGACATCGGAGTATAAAGGCTCGTTCACGCAGTTCCATCGACCGCGTATCATCGTGCAGCACAGCGCCTTCCCATTGGCTCGTCGTAAGTGTCGCCATAACAACAGCTCGACGCAAGCAGTCTTAACGAGGCGCGAGTGGGTGCAGTCGCACTTGAACGCAACCGTGTGAACGAGCCTTTACAGAGCCTTAGGAGTGAGTAGAGACATATATCCTCCTATATGCTGACAAAACCTGGCAGATCGCCACGAGAAGCGGCCGCCGAAATGGAAAAGGTGGAGCGGCACACAATGGATGAGAAAGGAGCCACGTGACTGGCACCCCGCTGCGGCGAGACGCCGAAACACACTTCACGCAAGCGAACAAGTGTGTTTCGGGTCCTCGCCACTGCAAAAGCTGTGCGCTGAATACCAGACTTCCTGAGAAATGCTCTGTGGTACAAGATCCTCGCGCTCCAAATCTGCGACCGGGCACTCTATGGCTCCGTTGTCGAACTGCCAGGTTTTGTGAGTACAGAGGACGCTATGGTAGAGACAGTGGCTTTGCCTCTAGGCACTAATCCTTCCACTCGGAGCTCGGCGTTCTGGCGTCTCCGCGCGCTCTCGTCTCGTCTCTCTCTCTGAATTTCTCGCCGTATACTACGCCGCGAGTCACTCGAACCCCCGATCGCCGGTTTTCCTCGAGACAAGTTAACCAATGAGAAGAGCGGTCAGTCACCACGCTGCGATAAGACCGTACACTCTGTAGGGTTCTCGTCCGATTCCCCGGGCCCCTGTCTCCGGATGAACGTGACACAGCAACGCATAGCTCTCGGCAGAAGGGGTTTATTCCACTCACATTCTGCTGGGGGGTTTCGGGATCGGGAGAGGTGATCGAGGAAGCCTGGAAGGGGTGCGCCGCCACTGTTTGCTGCATGCCGATCGTCCCTGCGGTGCTAGTCCACACAGCATCCTGGGGACGTCGCCGTAGAGGGTCGAATCCGGGGTCTAAGTCCGGACCATGTCACCGGGTCGTCGCCCGAACCGACGTCGCGGTCGCCACCAGCGCGAACGTCCGTCGTGGCCCGTTCCCCGCGCAAGAGTCCCTTTCCTATTTCCCGTCGTCCGAGCTTTCCCCGTTGTTCCCGCCGTCCCCGCGCACCAGACAGGCGGGAGCCTCCTGTCTCCCATCGTGGGCGGTCTCTCGCTCGAGCTCCCCGTCTGGCTCTGCCGCAGCACGTGCAGGGCCTCGGGCGCCGACGCTGTCCGGGAGGGGGTCCTAGGATGCCCGCCGCCGACACCGCCAATGTCTTCAAGATGGGTCCCGAGGGAGGAGGTACTCGGGCACCAAACTTCAAAGGCGCCGTCCTCGCCACGGAGGCGACCGAACACGAGTCCTCAGGCGCCGGCGTCCGGTTGTCGATCAGAGGGGGCTGATGAGACCCCACAACTCTAAGAAATGCTCGTGCGTCTACTTACCCGCAAAACACTCAAGGAGCCGCTCACTGCGATTTAAGAAATACAGCTCAGCAAATGATGAGGCGGAACATCTGTTTAGACCTTAAAATGAAGTCTGCGCCGTGGCATAACGCAATGCAAAGCGTCATTCTTGCATTGCGTAAGGACACAGCGCCGACTTAATCGCCGAATTCAGAAAGTTCACTCAAACTACATCAAATGCTGAGGCTGTCCTCCTTCCCTCGAGGAAGGCGTGGCCGGCGCTGGCCAATCGCGACAGCGGATCCGTCCTCGCGATTGGCCAGCGCCGGCCCTCGCGCCTTCCTCTGTAGGAAGTGCGAGAGGGCCTTCAGTTTCATGTGTAGTTTGAGTGTAGGCTTGAATTCGGCTGTCTGATTGTGTCTAAACAGATGTTCCGCCTCATCATTTGCTGAGCTGATTTCTTAGATCGCAATGAGTGGCTCCCTGAGTGTTTTGTGGGTAAGTAGACGCGCAGGATTTCCTAGGTGTAGCCTCGGAGGAAAATGAGCATCCACCCGTTTTCAGCGTGACCGTCGAGAGATAACACCGATCACCCTTCTCATCGGTTGAGCCGATTAAAATAAAACCAACGATTCGTATTTAGAGTGTATGGCTGTGCAGTATTCTGCCACGCAGTTCGAGCTTGACAGCAGTTTAACTCAGACAGCAGCCGACGCCAGATAGAGCCATGGAGCGTAGCCGAAAGTGACACGTCACGGCGCTTATCGCCTTTGTGCGTCTGCCATCATCGACTAACCCAATCAGGCACGCTGAATGCACCGTGATCGTGCGCTTTCTTTTTTCTGCGCGTGATTGATTTAGCTTGCCTGGCCTTCTGCGCGCTGCCATCTTTGTTTGCTGGGCTGTGGTGGATGCCTTCTGAGCATGCGCTGTAGCTCTGTTGCGCGGGATATCAAACGCTGCGCACGCGTCCTCAGCTCAGTGACTCGGCATTTCTTTCTGTCCGGATGATAAGCGATGGAAAGGTCCCACCAAATACGATATAGCTTCGCCAATACTGGAAACTCCTCCGAAAACCTATGGGAGCGGCGGCGAACGTGACAGTGGCGCCTCTAGCGGACTCGGAGTCTACGGAAGCAGACGACGCAATGGAAAAGTATAGGCTCTGCGACGACCTCGAGCTTTGCGAGCCCCGTTTCTTCACCCCAACAGCTGAAACAATTCATTACGGTCAGTCCGTTTGCAAAGTGGAATCCACTGATCGCAACTGCAGTCGACAAACAAATAACAACGCGCGCATAAACAAAGATAGAGCAGTTTATTTAGAGGTCTCAAACGCCACTCAGGGGGATCACACGCGTTTGAAGCGCATCTGGGAAGCGGAAAAAAGGCGTTTAGCTACTCGAACTACGTCGTAAGAAGTTACTGTTTATCCGTTACAAACTGCGTTGTCACAATTTCTTACCTGAATAGGTGAGTATTAAAACGTGCGCAAACAATATGTCAAAATTACCAGAGCAAGCGCACCAGCCTCTGCAGCATTACAAAAACAAAAAGTAACGAGAAAAATGACCGTGCAAACACTTTCCGAACTTTGCAGAAAGAGGGGTCCCCATCCCAGACGAAAATAAAAAGAAATGGGGAACAGTCGCGAACAACGGCGAATGAAACGAAGAAGTTAGCAGACGATACAAAGATAGAAATCACCCAGCAAAGACCTCCTTCAACGACGACGATCACACGGGGCGTCGGTAGAAGCATTGAAAATTAGCAGGTGGTGCTCGCCGTTGGTGTTGAGTCCACAACAAACAAAGCGAAAACAACACGACAAAACTATTAAAAAAAAGAGCTTCACTTTTTTTTTAAGCTGCATGTTACACGTTTGTTTATTTGCTTTCGCGGCGTTGGTAGGAACTAAGAACAAAAGAGAGAGGAATAACGTAGTCCAGCTCACACTGCCCGGTAAATAAGAGTCGAACGCTGCAATCTGCTTCGTGCTAGCAGTGTGTGACCTGTTTTTGCTTTCGCATTTCTTTTCCCAGTGACTTTGGCAGGTTGTTTGTTTGCTCGCTTGGCGCAGCAGTTCAAAAGTACATTCCAGTACTTGTTGGCGTACATGTCCAGGCAATCCTTGCACACCGTGCCTTTGTTTTGAGTGTCGATCAGCGGCCTCAAGTGCGTTTTCAGCTGAACTCTTGTTTGGTGAAATATTTGTCTGTTGAGGCGTCAGTGGCGATTTTGAAGCCAGACTTGGATAGCTCTTCCAGTTTAATTTGAAGTAACTTAATTACTCACGTTTGTTCGGTCTTCGGGAAGCGGAAGAAGGATTTTCCACCACATCACAAAAACTTGTTTTTGCAGTGGAGATGGCAGGCACATGGCATGCCTGCCATCTCCAAGTATGCGCTGCTGTATGCCCGAAGGTGGCCGGTTGATCAACCAAAGATGACCCATAGCAGACGTGACCGCGTACTCAAATAAAATCCTAATAGAAATGTATAACGAGCTTACACTTCTTAACATATTTGTTGATTATCAAAAAGTACATATGAAGATTTCGGATCGGAAACTCAGTCGAAGGCGAACATAGGAGGTTATCACAGACGACAGTGAAAAACAACAACAACAGCATCAACAAAGTTGCAGACGGCCCTCCAAATGTCCGGGCATAGCGTAGCAGACCTACCGGTGCTAGTAAGCGACGAAGCGAAGGAAAGAAAGTAAAAACTAAGCCAAACAAGGCAAAGCAAAATACGCGATGGCTCGAACGTCAAGTAAGCACAAGAAAGTAAAAAGCAAACAAAACACATAAACGCAGGAGGAAGAAAGACCGCGGCGGCGTAGCGTCGCCTCAAACATAAAAAGAAAGTAGACTTTGAAAAATGGAAGGAGGTGCACGACCGTCCATCGGGTGTTCTTTTTTGTAACTCCGCTTTTATTAGTTTCAGTAATAGCGTCAGATTTGCATGTGCACAATCGTCTTCTTCCAGAGCATACTGACATCGCAGTAACGTACGTGGTTCGAAATTGCCTTTTGCTTCTTCATCCGGAGACGATCGGGATAAGCCAGCTCGCCTATTCGACGAAACGGTTTTAAGCAATACACTCATGAGGAATTGAAATTGCAACAACAAAACGAATTGATCGATATGAACAGTAAAGTTGAAACGTAGCAATGTTCTAAAAATATTTTTTACATTGCGCTTTTCAAAGAAACAGGGCGAAGGTACATTTGTGTTGTGCCTGGCTTACGTAAGTTCTGACAGAGTGTTTTCTTCAGGAGCGCCCGAAAATTGCACCCTACAAGCCGTGACATCTTTCCCACGCGAAGAAAATATCCTTCACTCATGAGGTGGCACCTACTTTTTAACATTCAAAACAACGAATACCCGTGGCAAATTTTTTTTAATTGGTCACCTCGCACGGAGATAGGCAAACCAATGCGTTGTGGAGAATTCGTCTGCATAGCGGAGACTCCGAGCTCGCCAGGGGCGCTGCGATCACTTTTCACCCGCAATCCGCGGGAGTTGCCAGTATTGGCTTACATGGTATTTGGTCCCACTTTGCGGTTTTGTAACTCACCCACACGACGACGGGGATTCCAGATCCTAATGGACTCCTCTTCGAGTTCGCTCGATTGAGGCGCACCGCGCTCCAGTCTGCCGAGCCGCGCGTCCGATGCAGCATTGGCGGGTCCAAGGAAGCGCAAGCGCGGGGGTCAGAGAACACACCCTGCTGCGCGTCTTCTGGCCTCCGAGCCTGTCGTTTGTCGTGCTCTGGATTCGATTTGCTCCTCACTCGCTCGGCTCTTGCTATACGCGCAGCCCTGCTGAATCTATTCTGTCGGTCGAGCGAAGGCGCCGCCGGTCCAACACTTTATTGGAAGCGTGCGGAGTAAAGCTCGCCTCTCTTGGTGACTCTGCGGTTCGTCGGGCGACCGGAGCACGACCAACCTAACCGAGTGGACGGCAACGGGATTGCATTACTTTCTGTGCGCGTCTGCGTCTGTATTTGTGTATGTGCCAGCCAGTGGCGTCGCCAAGGGGGGGGGGGGCGGACCGCCCCGGGTGCAGCGCTCAGGGGGTGTCACGGCGGGCCACGAGAGGGGGGGTCGCGGCGGGCGCCGCGAGAGCGGAGGGGGAGGGGGCACGCGAGAGTGGGGGGGGGGGAGGGGGGGGTGTCGAGGCGGGCTACCGCCCCGGGTGCCGCTGACCCTCGTGACGCCACTGGTGCCAGCGTATGTGCGTTTGCTTTTGTATGCGTGCGTGCGTGCATGCGTTTGTGCGTATCTGAGTGTTTGTTTGTGCGTATGTATGTGGCTGTGTATATTTCGGGCGCGTGCCTGCGGGCGTGAGTGTGTGTGCATGTCCCTATGTCTGATAAGGACGGTAAAGCCCCCCCCCCCCCTCCCCCCCTCTTTGAAGCCGGATTGTTTTATTACTTTTCGGGTTCATTTCTAGGTTTGTGAAGCATGGCGTCTCGAGGAGTAAATCTCAAGCATATAACCTTTATAATATTCCAGATAAAAATAAGGCTAGAGGGTGCCACTCAATTTTATTAAGAAGGTAACGCCTGAAGGGTACAACCGTTCACTTAATATACAGATGTATGACATGAGCAAGCGGTGGTCGATCAAGTAAACAAAGAGTTTCCGGAGCGACTGAAGTTTGGAAGCTACCAAGCACGCAAGATGAGACAAAAATTAAAATTACACGAGGCTAATCGATTAAGAGAGGACCGCTACCCCACGTAAAACAACGTGGCCGTACGTTCACATAGAAAATTATATCACGCTCACAAAAACCGCATAAAAGCCCATGACCGCAGCGATTACTGCCGACGTTCGAACGCAATCACCGCAATCCTCAACGACTGAATTGAAGATATAAATTGACCAAACCTGGAAAGTTTTGTTCGGGCTTCTTCAATCCATGTTCAATGTAGTAACGTATGCAGCCAATTCAAACCGTTAGTTCAGGACTCTAAGGAACAAAGAGACACATTCCAAACAAGTAGTGAACTGGACACATCTTCGTGAATATTGTCGATTTCAATTTCGTAATGCAGTTTATAGTATAGTGCCGAGATATGCCCGAAAGGTTACAGAGCTACGTAGCTCAAGCTAAGACCGATAATATTCCACCTCATTCGCCGCTTAGACCCAATGGCACCCTACACACGAGGCTATCACACTGTTCTGTTATTAACCGCTATAATCATTGACGGCTCAAGAAACGCAGAGCGTGTCCCGCGCACCTTCTGGTCTCAGTCGATAAGATTGCAGCCGATAAGAATGCAGAACGAAGTTGATCATATGGCAGTGACGTTTTCCTGGAAATCGAATGATGAGCGGTTCCCACGAACGGAGGGCTCAAGGAGAAATTCCTCATTTCACGGACCAAGATGGCAACAATACGGGGAGCTTGGCGCTATACTTTCCCAGGATACAGTGACTTCATACCCAGATCTTCCGGCCGCCAAGCGCTTGTCGATCGTGTGGGCAGCGCGTGCAATAGACCTATAGACCTATTGCAGTATACCAACCATCAAGGAGAATGCAACGATTGGCCAGCCACACGCGCACGCCTTCCCGATAAGATTCGAAGTAAATAACAAAAGCGTTGATAACGCGTGCAAGATTCCATTTGTTTAGGTATTTGCTTTAGAACACTTACTACTGAGGACGCGGCGCTTGGAACACCATCTGCTTTGATGCTTGGGTATCAGCAAATGGTCTATTGCTATATTACCCAAGCATCAAGGAGAATGCAGGGATTGGTGTTCCACGCGCCGCACGTGCTGGCTTCAACAGTGCTAACATTTCTGAAGCAACTGCGTCTAAACAAATTGCATCTTGCACGCACGTTCGTCAACGCTTTCTTTTGGGTATTTACTTCGAATAGTATGCGGGGAAGGCGTGCGCGTGTGGCGCGTGGAACACCAATCCCTGCGTTCTCCTTCATGCTTGGGTAATATAGCAATAGGTCTATTGCAAGCTATACTTCGTTTCAGCTTAGGTCCAGACGCAATCGATGCTACTGAGCGCGAGCGTGTGGCCCTGAACGGTACTTGCATTGCACGAGCGTGCGTGCTTGGCGTGGACGCTGAAAGCCCGAGGCTCGCGCTTGTAGCATCGCCTGCGTCAGGACCGCAAGCTGAAACGAAGTAGTCAATTGCAAGCATGGCGTCCCGACTGATGCCCCATGGGTGCAGGCACGTGCAGGGTGCGCGTGAGCATAGCTTTGGCAAGCTTGCGATTGCACTGGTTTGCTCGCACGAGCAGTGACATGGCGGCGCCCAGTCGCCTTGTTTGCAATCGTTTATACACCTTTTCCGCAAGGGCGCAGCCATCTTGAATGTCGTCACTCCTGGTATGCGTTAAAACATCGTTTTGACCTCTCCACGCCATTGGAAGGTATTCACGAAAAATGCGTGATTGTCAAACATTCTATGTTTCGCCTAACCTATATATTCTCGCATATTCCAGGTTTAAATGTCTTATTATTTGTTTCGTCACGCATAGCAGATACGGAACCCACATGACTGAGAACGAAAGGAAACGAAAAAGTCTATATTCCCTGGCACTGACACCAGTAGTGACCTTTGTAGTGACCTTTTTTCTGGCCTTTTTGAAAATAATTAGAGTGCGCGTGCATAACTTTGATAGGTTCTGAAGATGCGCGAGAGCGGAGATTCCGAAAACTCTGGATAGAACGTCAAGCTCCGGGAAGGAGGGGCTTCAGCGATCTTTTAAAATTATTTTATTCAGCCTCCGGGCACCAAGTCGAAACATAATATCAATATGCGTGAGTCCAAATCAAGACTACTTAAGTGTGCTTTTTGTTGTTGTTTTTCTCAAATACGGTACCGCATTCAGTTTCCCTTTAAGCTCTTAGTGGCCGGGAAATATCGGCTCGGCAGGATTGCATCGCGGGACTTTCTCGACCCCGAGCCAGCCGCATGCAGGCACTTTTGCCACTGACCCGCGGCAAATCGAAACTTGGCTCTGTCGCCGTGGGCCTGTCGGCAGCTCTGTTGTTTGCGAGGCTGACAAGCAGCCGGGCCCGGTTCTGTCCCCGGCTACAATACGGACACTTCCGGCGTGGCTTTATTTAAAGCCCGCGACCTCCGATCGGTTTTGTTTGGAGAAGAGACGCTGCTGCTGCTGTCCCACTTTCCCGCCCCCTCGTTCTCCCGCCGACTGGATCGCGCATCTCCTGGCGCCCGGCCCGCGCCGTTATTTGCGGCTATATTTTTTAATACCAGGTGCGTGGGGGCGCGGGAGAGTCCCATCGCTTCATCGGGTCGTCAGTTTGTTTTTATGCGGTATAGTTGGTTGCATCTCGCGTGGTGCAGGGCTCGACTTCAGACGCCCTTTAAAGGGCGCACTGGACCGGCTCATGCATGAGCCAGGTGGGAATGTCGGTGTAAAGCAATGGTCACGCTACGAAGACGTGATACAAGAGACAGGTCTGCGGACACTGTCTAAGGCGTTCCTTGTCATACTTATCTGCAGACGTGTTCGAAGCATGTTGGAAGCGCTTCGAACATGTTCAAGGCCTGTCCGTAGATGATATCATGTCGTCAGCGAACACGGTGTATTTTTATGGTGTGCGTGCGCTGCGGCTTAAAGGGGCCATGAAACGATTTTTCAACTTTCTCCTTCTTGGCTTTCCTCCTCAACATCACAAATCGCGCAGCGTACCAAGCAGTTGCAAGAAGAGGGAATGGAGGAATTTTCCTCTTGCTCGAACCCTCGTTTGTGTACCCGGACATTACCGTCCTACCTCTAGAAGATTAGCCCTCCTATTGGAAAGACCAGTTCAAACTGGTACCAGTTTCAAACTTGGTTATTGCTCCAGTTTGACCAGTTTCATAATGGTTGAACTGGTCAAGGTGGTTCGAACTGGTCACACTGGTTAACTGGTCATGGCGGTTGAACTGGTCATACTGGTTGACTGGTCATGATGGTTGAACTGGTCATGGTGGTTGAACTGGTCACACTGGTTGACTTGTCACGCTGGTTCGACAAAAATATTTTCATTTGTTTACGCCACCACTGCGCTTCGGAAATCTTTATTATACACAAATGTAGACACAATACGCCTACTACAAGCATCAGCTGAACATACATTGAGCGCATACACATACACGGCACATACAAACATCAATACAACGGCACACTAACCCGAACACTACACCCGAGCTCTGCGTTTCCGTCTTCTATACTGGTCGTTTTGAACGTACGGAATTTCTCGGTGACCGCCTAAGCAATAAAAATATTCCCAGCATGTTGATTTTTTTCCAGCAATATGTCATACCTCTGAGAGTATTTTGAACGGCTCAGGGGATGAATCTCTTAGTAAAAAGTAAACGCTCGATCATGCCGTAATTATTTGAAAGCCAATTCGCACACCCTACAAATAAAGTGAGAAAGAGGGGTCAAACTGGTAACCAGTTGGACCAGGTAGGCCAATCTGGTGACCAGTTTGGTCAATCTGGTTACCAGTTGGACCAGATTCGGACTAGTCTCTGGTGACCAGTTCGGCGTCTGGTGACCAGTTCGGCCAATCTGCTGACCAGTTCGGCCAATCTGGTGACCAGTTCGGCCAATCTGGTGACCAGTTAGGCCAATATGGTGACCAGTCAGGCCAATCTGGTGACCAGTTAGAAGGCAATCTGGTGACCAGTTAGATCAATATGGTTACCAGTTAGACCAGTCTGGCTACCAGTTGCACCAGTTTTGATTTCCTGTTAGACCAGTCTCACCAGTCCAAATACCAGTTTGACCAGTCCAAATACCAGTCTGACCAGTTAGATTTTCAAACTGGTCTTTCCAATTTTGAGCGACGGCCGTCGCTCAAAATTTAAAACAAAAGTTACTGTTCCCACCCCGTTCACCCCTAAGCTGACAGTACTGTGGAAGCTACGTGCTCGTTGGGCCCGCCACACTTTTGCCACGTCATCACGCTCCCTCGCGCATACCTACGCGCAGAGAATGGGGTCAGGTGATGAAAGGGAGGCGGCTGATTGGTCCGGCAAACGCGTAGCTCCCACCGCACTGTCGGCTTAGGGGTGAAGGGAATGTAGTGAGGTCGGGTGTCGTGTGACGTGCGTTGGGGCAGGGTGACGTACTTTAGGCACCGCGGATGTATCACAGTGAAAAGGCAGATAGCTTTCGAAGGGAAGGAGGTACGAAATAAACCGCTATGTTCTCAATGTTTCGTACCGAAAATCTGGTTTCTTACTTTCTACCTTCTTTCCTCTGGCCCACTAAACAATATGCTATTAGTAAAACCCCAATCTAAACTCATGCATTCCAGTCCAAAATTCGTTTCGTCCCCCCTTTTAAACACTTAACCAAAGCACTGCACATTTGTAATGAAATTTTGTCACCTTCTTTTTTAGATGCTTTAAAACTCCACTAAAAACAAATTTAGCAGTCCCACGTAAATTCACAGTACAATCACAGCGACAGCTGCGACAAGTCACGGCGACGTCGTTGGGCATCGACGTCGCGTTCACGCACCGTGGGGTGCGGGAACAAAAGCATTCGGAACAAAATAAACGTCTGACCATTTTGTTCTGAACGCATTTTTTTTTTTCACGGACCGCGTGAAAGCGCGTCTCTTGGCACGAGTTTTTGCATAGCCTCCTCTATTCTGACAAAGTTTGGCATATCGCCACGAGCCGCGGCCGCCGAAAGTGAAAAGGTAGAGTGGCAGACAACGGATTGGAAGGGGGGGGGGGAAACAGAGCCACGTGACTGGCGCTCCGCTGCGGCGAGAAACCGAAACACACTTCTCCCGACCGATGGAATGTCCGCTCGTGCTCCTCGCATACGTCGCGCTACCGCTTCTTTTCTCGTCGGGTTTGAAAACCATGCTTCGGGTTCTCGCCGCTGCAAAAGCTGTGCGCTGAATACCAGGTTCCCCGAGAAATGCTCTCTGCTACCAGATACTCTAGCCCCAAATTTACGACCGGGCAGTCTATGGCACCGTCGTCGAACTGCCAGGCTTTGTAAGTATAGAGGAGGCCATGGTCTTTGGCATTGACACGCCACAACGACACTTTGTTTTCCGGCTATTTTCTTCTTTTTTTGTTTTCTAAAAAGCGCGTGCAGTGGGTATTGGGCACAACAAAAACCTTAAGTATAGAGCGGGTTGTTAACGCTCTGTGGTAACGCCTTCTGCTTTACAAGCAGCGGACCCATGTTCGATTCCCGCGGTCAGCAGCAATCTTTTTCAAGCACTTGGCGAGGGTCAGCGCTCAGCGGTTTCCAAAACCATCGGAGTACTCCCGTTTTACTAGAATCACGCGACCCCACCATGAAAGTCACCAGATTCTATAGATGGAGTCCGACGACCCCCAGACAGGAATCCCTCGATTCCGGCGCCTTCATTGTGCGTGATCGATTTAGTCGGTGATAAGAAACCTACAAAGACGATTATCGCAGTGACATTGCACTTTTGGCGGTGTTTGATTGGATGCATCGAATCGTAGCGTCGGTTGCGGTCGAACTTAAAGACCGACAACCAGGTTCGCGCTTTCCACTTTTCCGTCGTTTCCTCCTTTCTTCCTCTTCTACCCTGTCCACCATTGCCTGTTTCCTCCTCGCCATGGTGAGGAGGATCTTCTGCCTCGCAGAATCTCAAGCCTAGTCGTCGGCCTTTAGAATGAAACGGACATTCCGCAGGCGACTGTCGGCGCTCACAGCAGGTCCCTGACGAGGCGTACTTCTCCACAGGGCCTTGCGACATTAGGGGTTGAATCATAACGTACAAAGGCATAACGCAGACGCCATGAAATCGCAAGTTCGTACAAAAAAATTCATAAACGCGATAAACCGTCTCCTCTCGCGACTAGCTTCAGTTACCCCCAGGGGCTCCTAAAATCCGAGAGTACTAAGATTTCAAGGCCCGACACGCTCCTACTAAGAAAGCAAAACCAGTGGAAAACATCTCATTAATTAAAACGTGCTCGTGACACAATCTTCTCCCGAATAAGTTTAAACTTATCCCACGGCTGCCCACAACCAAGCATAGCCAATCATCCCGCACGCATAAGAGACACATGACACATTCTGTGTTTCTTGAATTTATCAAATAATCGAGGAAAGCTTTTTTTTTTTTTTTTTTATCACTGTCTTTCGCCAGTTTGAGAGCGAGGAACCAAGGAGGTTATTTGCATAATTTTGTTTTTCGGCCTTTTCTTTGCATTTTGTATCGCGTCTAGATTTGTTATAGCTGATCCTCGGTCACCAGTTAGAGTAACTCAAGAAAGAAACGAGATAAAAAAAAAAAGAAACACCGTATCTGTAACGTGTTTTCTTATACTTGCTCACCAGCAACACACGTAAGGACTTTTGTAGTGAAATGCGATTCACGGTACTCCTTTCATAGTGACGTGCTCCTGCCTGATGTGAGTATACACTGTAAAAAATGTGTGTGAAATTACAAGCATTTTTACAGAAATTTTCTGTTGTCATACAGAAAATATCTGTTAATGGTCTTTAACCGAAACCTGTTTAAGAAAAAAACAGACATTTTCTGTTTTTACGCTTTTGGATAATTAGGTGTTTCTCAACCTCACGAAAAGCGGTTCTGAAAACGTATTTAACGCATTAATATTTTGTTTGTGTATTTAAAGAATAAAACTACATTTATGTGTAATTTTAGTGCAAAAATTAACGCGCGCAATGTCTTCTTCTGTCTTGATTTTGGTGCGGAGCTTATTTTTCAAGATGGATGCCGGGTAGCGAATGTTTGTGGACGTTCGTTTTCCAGTTTGGATCATTTCTGACGTAAGCTGTACCCGTCATTGTTGTGATCGCCCGGCTGTACGTGCGTAGCTCGTTAACTTTCCAATTCAGTAGCGGGTAGCAGTTCTGTGGCAGTGTAGTAATTGGCTTTTACTAGATTGTTGCGTCGTCACGGACGCTATTTGTGCTGTTATAAGCGCCAGCCCGAGCCCGAACTCTCGCCTCTTTCGCCGTTCGTGTTCTTCAGTTTTGATGTTCTGCTCTATGATTCATTAAACCTGAAGGTCGATCAGCTCTGCCTCGTCTCTCATCAGGACACCCCATAGCCCGGTCGTTTTACCGGCCCTTCCTAGATGTCTCCTGCCGCCAAGTAGCAGATTAATCGTCGAACCACACACATCGTCGCCTCTCCATCAGATAATCACTGCATTTTTGTGCGTCAGCTACCATCCTTTTGTCTTGTCAACAGAAAACTGAAAGATTTAAAATAATTTGATAGGGGTGTATATGTTCTCCGAATGCAGTACACACACACACACACACACACACACACACACACACACACACACACACACACACACACACACACACACACACACACACACACACACACACACACACACACGCACACACACACACACACGCACACACACACACACACACACACACACACACACACACACACACGACACAGCAGCTAGTTCTTTTTTTGAAAATCTAGTTGTACCCCAATACGTGTTTTATATAAGTGCTTGATATTTAATTTAGGGGCTTTTAAAGTGGAGCGAGTAGTGCGACTCATCGGTCACGCGACCAACACGGGAAAGCGTGCCGCCAGCGTTTGCCCGCTACAATTAAGTCTCAAGCACTGAATTTAAGAGAAAAAAATAACGAATTGAACAACACAAAACTAAGGATTATGTTAGCTTTTGCCAATTACTGACTTGAAATGAAGATATTGTTGTAACTTGTGCTGCTATTACACGCGCGAAACGAGGATGTGGCAACATGGCTTGAGTAAGCTTATCACTGCGTGAATCTGAAACCGAAACTGATCGGGAGCATGCCGTGCGATGTTACTTTAGCCGATTACGTTCATATCATGTTTCCCTTCGAAGCGCTAGATTAAGAGAGGTGTCTAGCCTGCCAATTTAAATGCACAGAGGACTTGTGTACCAATAATAGTTGCAAATACTCTTTGTATTCATCTACCAAACAGCGGCACTCACTTGCCGAATGGTTCTCAGAAAATGGTAGGGCATATATACGAATCGGGTCGGTAGGGTGGTTAGAGTAGAGAGTCGCGGAGGTGTTGTGTTGGAGTTGTTTGTGCCTTGTTTGTTGTACTGCTGCTATGTATGTGCCTGCAACAGTGTTCGGTATTGGTTGGTGTTCATGCTTTGCGTGTGCTGGTGTGTATGAGTGATTGTCCCGTAAAATCTGTTATTTTACAGAAAAAGCCTGTTATTTTACAGAAAAAGTATGTTAAATAACAGAAAAATTAAAAACAGAGAACAGAGCTTTACAGAAATTTTCTGGCAGGCCAGCTGCCAGGCGATTTACCTGTTTTGTTACACAACTTTTTTACGAGTGTACCTTCAGATGAACGAAGCAGCGTACTGGTCGCGGCGGCTCGGCGGCTGCCCGCACCTCAGCCCCGGCGCGAGATCTCTCGTGACCTTCTGCCCGTGACGTGTGGAGAGCATGGCATAAACGGGTCATTACTCCCGCAAGACCGATGAGCAGCCCCGCGGGCCACATCGAGTGGACGGCACCAAGTGGCCGGGCGCCAGATACTCCAGTCGCCATTCCCCACAAATGGTCGAGTAGGCGCGTTAACCTCTCATTTGCTCGCGCTTCATTCGTTTCGGGTTAAATCCGCGAGAAACGTGAGAAAAAAATGATTTCATTAGTTTTCTTTCGAGCATCGCAGGACGGACCGCGTTAGCTCAATGACGTCAAAACAAAGATTTCAGATTCATTCTACAGGGTGTTCAAATCGCGGCGAGGCACTTTAAATCGGCCGTAAAAATCGGTTTCTTAACCTATCGCGCTACGATTTTGTGCAGAGTTGCCCCCAGGTGGTGCAGTTTTTTCTTTAAAATTTACAAAGAGCGAACTTACCTGAGGAAAATTTTAAAAAGAAAAAAAATGCGGAACTCCTATGAAAACGCAGCGTAGCCACCGGTCTTCAAATAATAGGGCGCTTTACTGTTTCACGACCGGTGGCTTCGCTGCGTTTCTGTTTTTTTTTCTTTTTCCTCGGGTAAGTTTGCTCTTTGCAAATTTTAGAGAAAACATGCACCACCTGTGGGCAACGCTGCACAAAATCGTAGCGCGATAGGTTAAGAAACCGATTTTCGCGGTCAATTTAAAGAGCACGGCCGCAATTTGATACACCCTGTAGAATTAGCTATCGGCACTGGGGTGAATTAGAAGCCGTAAATAAGCTCAGCTCAAAGTACTGGCACTCGATTCCCTGATCGTCTTGTGAGCGCCGCCATTTTGTCTCTTGGTGCAGAGCGGGAGCAAAAATGGCCTTTGTTACGATTCTAAAATAAGACGACCTGAGCTTCAGATACGGTGTCAGGAAGACCAGGTTGTCGTTCACCATCTTTGCATCTCTGAAAGATGGAAAAGCGTTTGCTCCGGTTTCAGATAAAGCCTCAGATAACTGGAAACTATGATTTTAAACACCGAGATGGCGCAAGTGTCATTACTGTGAAGCGTCGCTTTTTTAGTGCTTCTAGGCTAAATTACGAGTTTACGGGATGACTGTTGATCCTGGACATTTATTGTTCATGTTGTCGAGCCAAAGCTGCTGCGGAGCACTTGTGCCTGCGAGACGGACGTCGGAGCATCAAAACCGGTGGGCACCAGTAAGCAGAGCGCTGTCGGCGATTCCCCCGCAATGCAAAGTGAATGGAAGCTGCCGTGGCGTCCAACGAAGACAAAGGAAAAGATTCAATGCTCAGGCAAGAGCCTGCAGCCTTGAGATGTGATCTACGCCCACACGGGCTGACTAACTTGCCCCTGTCTAAATATATGTGCAATTATTACGCGCACAACTTCCAGGCATATCACTGGCGGAATCAAGTGCTATATTCCATCCTTCTCTTACGGAAACAGTTCTACAGCTAAACTTGATTGTCATAGTAGAGTGATTAATCTCAAACCACTCGATGAGTCACGAAGGCGATGGTGGAGAATTCCCTTCCTTTCGATGCATCAGTATTAAAAAACATTATTTCACCAATAAAAACCGTAGCTTTCTGATCCTCCTCGTGCCTATGCACACGTCAATGACAGAGAGATTGAACATGCATGCAGCGTCCATTTTAGAATAAACAACTGATCGGAATGGCAACAACCTATGTCCAAAAACCTTTCCGAATAGTGACTGCAGACTGAGCAAGCGATGACATAATAGTTATGGTGATCCCCATTAACTCAGGAGCGGAGCTGTATCACAGGGTGTTCTACCTATCTTTTTTCCTGACTAAATGAGGAGTTTTAGCAGATAGAGTTCTCGTAAACGAGTTTAGAATCGGGAAATCGTCATGCGACTTCCAAGCGGGTTTCGAAGCACTCCGCGATGCGACAGTGCGGAAAAAAAAAAGTATATATATTGGATTTTTATGGCGAGACCTATTGTATACAGCGCTGCAACCATGATGGATGCACGCTCCGTTTCGTTTCATTGAATACGGTCTTCGGCGACGTGAGCATTACCGCGCTCGAACATGTATCACAACGTCTCGTCGTAGCTTCGTTCCTACTCGTGAACTTCCACTTTCTTTATATACTAACGCTTTATTTTTGGGGACTCCTCGAGGGACATCCGACATTTCTCCTCTACCCTCATAGCCGGCAAATAAAACAAAATGACGAATCGTGACGCTGGAACAACGGCATGCCATCTCAAATACAAGAAACATGGGACCCAAAGCCCACTCCAAAAAAAAAGGCACAGGCAAACGCACAGTCCCTACGCACCTATGGAGACACATGTACACGTATGAAGTAAAAAAAGGCGAAGGACTTTACTGCGTCCTGGGCTCCTCGTCCGGAAAATCCGGGCATGAGCAAAAGCGAGCCAGCGGCCGAGACAGAAGGTGTATCTCCCGTTCTTGATCGTGACAGACGGACCGAGAAGCTTCGTTCGCGTCGCTGGACGAAGCGTGCCGAGCATCAATCCAGCATGACTTCAAGAAGAAAACAAATACCAGTGAGTTATCGGAGACCAAATGTCTGTAGGATATATACGAGCTAACGCGTAAGGAAACAAAGAAAACGCTGTATTTCTTTTTTAACGCGGTGTGGTGCTCTTTACACTATAGACGTTTAATACTGCTGCAAGAGATTACGTCAAGATGCGAAAGCACGTTATCACGGCAGCCAAGCAGGACAATTAACGCTTGGTTATTATTGTAGTTCGCAGTCGTACTTAACGAACGCCCCCGCAACGGCACTCTAAAGGAAGGCCCCCGCAGAACACGAGACAACCAATTACGGTAAACAACACCAGGATGAAGTTTTGCTTGCTCATTGTACAGTGCTTATGAGTATAACGTTTCACCTGCTCATTGTACAATGATCATGAGTATACGTTTCACTGCTCATTGCAATGCTCATGAGTATAACGTTTCACTTGCTCATTGTACAATTCCATGATTATGACGCTTTACTTCTTCGTTTACAATGCTCATGAGTATAACGTTTCACTTGCTCATTGTACAATGCTCATGAGTATGACGTTTCACTTGCTAATTGAACATGCTATGAGTATGACGTTTCACTTGCTCATTGTACAATGCTTATGAGTATGACGTTTCACCTGCTCATCGTATAATGCTCATGAGTAGGACGTTTCACTTTCTTATTGTATAATGCTCATGGGTATAACGTTTCTCTTGCTCATTGTACAGCGCCTCATAAGTATAACGTTTCACTTGCTAATTGTACAATGCTCATGAGTATGACGTTTCATTTGCTCATGTGTATAACGCTGCCATTTCATGCAGTATGACGTTTCACTTGCTCATTGTGCAATGTTCATGAGTATAACGTTTTACTTGCTCATTGTACAATTCTCCTGAGTAAAACGTTTCACTTGCTCATTTTACAATGATCATGTGTATAACGTTTCATCTGCTCATCGTACAATGCTCATGAGTATGACGTTTCACATTCTCATTGTATAATGCTCATGAGTAAAACATTTTCCTTGCTCATTGTACAATGCTCCTGGGTATGACATTTCACTTGCCCATTGTACAATGCTCATGAGTATAACGTTTCACTTGCTCATTGTACAATGCTTATGAGTATGACGTTTCACTTGCTCATTGAACAATGTCTCATGTAGTATAGACGTTTCACTTGTGATCTATTCTACAATGCTCATGAGTATGACGTTTCACTTGCTCATTGTACAATGCTCATGAGTATGACGTCTCACTTGCTTATTGTACAGTGCTCATGAGTGTAACATTTGACTTGCTCATTGTGCAATGTTTATGAGTATGACGTTTCACTTGCTTATATTACAACGCTCATAAGTATGAAGTTTCACTTGCTTATTGTACAATGCTCATGAGTATGACGTTACACTTGCTCATTGTACAGTGCTCATGAGTGTAACGTTTCACTTGCTGATTGCACGCTGCCCATGAATATGACGTTTCACTTGATCATAATACAATGCGCATGAGTATAACGCTCCCTTTGCTCATTTTACAGTGCTCATGAGTATGACGTTTCACTTGCTCATTGTACAATTTTCATGAGTATGGCGAAGAGTGGTACACCAACACCACGGAGCTACGGACACAGGAGTAACAAATAAATGTCGGTTGTCTCTCTCTCTCTCTCTCTGACTCTCTCTCATGATTATTACACTTCACTTGCTCGTGGTCCCTGGGCCCTCTGCATCTTCTGGTTTAATCTGATTCTGACCTTCGTCATTCGCTGATATCCTTTTATTTTGCGCCGTGATTGGCTTTCGGCGTGTTTTGCTGGAAAGTGAACTCACATACTTTTTTTAGCGTGTAGTCAAACGTTCCCAAGCGCCACATTGCGAATGGGTCATTATTTTTATTTTCGTAATTGCGTAGTCACTAGAAAAAAGGAGGCTAGGACTTCCCATTGGTTGTTCATGAATGATCGGTGCTCCGAGTGCATTGCCGGAGAGTATACGTTCGGGAACCTCCAAGAGTGCTGACAACGAGACAAGAAACGTTGCCTTCAAAATTCAGGACGGATGTCATACGAGCACCGCAAAACAGAATCTCCGACGGAATACCCCGCCAATGCTCCATCACAAGAGACGTCTTGCGCAAAGAGAAATATGTGAACGTTGTTCGAACGGTTTCTCAGCGTCGATGGAAGGAAAACATCGTTTCCCTGACGAATTCAATTTTGCCAAGAGGCTTCTGGAATTCATCACCACGCTTGTATTTTGTTCGAATTTGCTTCCACGTCCATCTTTGTCAACAACCTCCATTAAAATAAGCCCTGGTAGTAAGATACGGCAGGCTAATAACCAAACCCCCACCCCCTCCCCCGAATCCCCATCTCCGACAGTTATATTTGCTTTCGCTATGAAAATGTCGTTGTAATACAGATTATGTTGAAGTGGGACAGTAAGAAAATTGATGTCAATGCTGCATTTTGTTTTCTCTTTGTGCTGTTGTTTTTGTTATTCTACATGCTCGTGTGTCATCATCGCGTTCTTTCTCTCAGTTTTGCTTTTAACGAAATTGTCGTTCGGTGATGGCAGCGACTTGATTGAACCATTTTCTTGTCCTGGAAAAACAATCGCTTCTCCGTTCTATTCATGCAAAACATATGAATATATCAAAGAGACACTATGAGAAGAAGTAAGAAATCTTAAAGCACTGATACACCCTCAGAACTCCCTGAGTGTATATTACGCCTGGAAAACAAATAAAATTGGTAACGTGCTTCAATGGTAAAGCAGTTTTAGCGAAAAAGAACAAGGCTATACCGCAGTATCCGCGCCCAATCATCGAGCCGCATTGGGGCTCGTATTGAAAAATAGCTTTGGGGGCAGTGGGGAGGGGGGGGTGCCGCCGTTTTTCTTGATAAATAAAAATTGCGAAAGAGCGACAAAGTTCTCCGGATGAAAGAAGATAAGCATCCAATTAATCAAAAGGAGCAAACGGAAGAGTATGATAAAGCATGGATTAGAGAGAAACAAAATCTATCATTGAGGCCGGGGGACTCAAGAAAGTAAAGCGTTCTGAGTCATCCAGCGATGATGAATGGAGCCAGTCGAAAAGGCGATGTTTCCTCCTGAAGGATATCCATTTCACTTCGTGTATCGGGACTGAAAGTGCCACTGCATGGAACCGCCAGACGCGCCGCGTAGGGTTCAGAAAGCTTTCCAAAGTCAGAAATAACAAAATCAACAAATTGGTCGTTTTGAATGTTTACACATCTACAAGGAGTTCCTGAGAATCGTGTCTTTCGACCCGGGTAAATCAATTATGCACCGCAAAAAGCTCAAACTCCGTGTGAATATGACGCTAGAGGTTGGGGTAGAACGCGAAAGATTGAAAACACGACCGGGACAAAAAAAAAAGAGAGAAAAACGAAATTTCTCTATGAGCCGACGTCCACCTAAGCCTATAATATTGTCAAAAAAGAACAAGACTGTGGGCGATTATAACGTCTATTTCAGTTAAAAAAGAACTTGTCAGCAAGAACGAGGAGAATGTTTTCTTCCTTACTGACAAGTTGTTTTTCGCTGAAAAAGATGCTAAAGGCGCCCAAAGTGTTATTTCTTGTTTTGACGATATTAGGCTTAAGTGGACGTCGGCTCATAGAAAAATTTCGTTTTCCTCGATTATATTTTGACCCACGCAACGTGATGTTCTAAAAATTGTGCGTCCTATCCCAACCGCTAGCGTCACATTCTCAGAAAGATTGAGCGTTCTGCGATGAATAGTTTATTTACCCGCGCCGAAAAACACGGTTCTCTTTTGTCGGGGACTCACTGTATACGTTGCAGCTCTGTCCTCCAGGTACGACAACACCGGTTAATCGCTGTAAAGGAGCGATTTAGTCTGTAAGACTAGAAATCTGGGCCGACTTGTTGGAATCAGCGTCTTAGCTCAGTTTGCGTGAAAGAAAGCCTGCTAAGCCTGGGGAGCGCGAGCGCCTAAGATTTGGCTTCACGTGCCACTTCGCTCGTGTAAGCTTCGGCGGTAATTTTTTTTTAGGAGTTTTATTTCAGACGTTGATTTCAGAAAGCCCGCCCTGGAGTTTTCACGCGCGTCGCGTACAGTCAAGGGCAGCTCGAGAACGGCAGGACGCGTGTCTTTCGAACGGCCGTCTTCCAGCATGCGATCTATGCCTTCCGCCGTGTTGCGATAGCGCGAGCGCGCTCGATGTGCACGAGGCACCGGAGTGTTGTTGATGGCAGGATGTTCGCGCTGGAGGCGGACAACTGAAGCTCCTCCCTGCAGTTCTCACTTCGTCAGTTATATAGACGCTTTAAACACGCGCCAGATTGAGCCGCCATTGCCGACCCCTTCTCTTGTCTTACCGAGATGCCGAGTCACTGAAGCGGGCGTTGACGAGGCTCCACAAAGGCTTATGCTGGGAAGAAGGACACAGTAGCACCTAAAGTGGCAATAACCTGTCCTGCTGTGGCAATGATGAAGTGAAGTAGACGGAATAAGAGGAAACACAAACTGAAGGTCGGTTATGGCGGCGCCCATGCACAGCTGCCTGAAAGCGTCTATAAGACGCCTTCCGTTTCCCTTCGTTCTGAGTCAGGTGGGTTCCCTATTTTGTATACGGGACTAACAAATAATTAGCATTTCAACTTGGAATTTTCGAGAAAGAATACGTAAGGCAAAACAAGATTCTGTGACAATCACGCATTTTTTGTGAAAACATTCCAGTGGCGTGGAGAGATCAAAACACCTTTACCACAAGATGGCTGCGCCCTTGTGGTAAAGGTATATAGTATGAACATTAAATTATTCAAAAAAGATGCATAGAAGAGTAAGACGAATACGTTAACCTGAACAGTTTCTTCTTGGTTTGATACTTAATTGAAGGACCTCAAGGTCTAAAGTAAGACTCCTTTTTACACGCTCCTCGTTCACATACAAAAACGGGCAGGGGCGGGAATTAAGACCAAAAATGAACCTTGAATTTTGCAGCCCGCGCTTGCCCTCCTGTTCGTTCGAGCGACGATGCTCCAAAACAATAGGCCGCTCATTTTATTCTTCCCCTCCTTTCCCCGGGAAGAAAGAAAAAACGAGGCCTTTCCTATGCTTGAAAGCTGAGCGCCTGACCCTTTGACTCACGGTCCTTTCTCGTCCAACCTGACCCTGGGTCACACTGCCCGTTATGCAGTTCGCAAAAGTTAGGACTCGGAAACATTTTATAATCCTTAGTTGCAGGATTGCTGGCTGGCACCAGCAGAGCGGGTACGTCTCCCACACCGTATACCCCCGCGTGTGTTCCACTACAGCACCCTCGAATCCCCGAGCCTAATTGTTACATCTCGTACCGGACGCCTTCTTTTTGTTTTAGGTTCGTCGAGCATGACGAACAAGAAGGGGCATGGCTTTAACGACATAACACGCGTCCCTTATGCGAGCACCCCCCCCCCCCCCCCCACACACACACACACACACACGAAAAAAAAAGGAATAAAAAGTGCCGCTGGGGACGTAACAAACGACGCTGAGTTAATTACCGCCGCTTGTTACTGGTTCGCGTCGAGCACAAATAACCGTCGCTCGCTCTCCCGTGCGGGAGTACGCGGTCCGCTCGGAGGACGACGTCCATTCTGGCCTCGCTGACAAACGACATTGGCGAGACAAAAGCCAGGAGGGCACACCGCGCTCGGGGACGCTACCGCCACCGCGCTATCTCGCTGCAGCCGCCCCCTCCCCTTCCCGCGGCTTCCCTCGGCAGTGCGCTGGGCACTGCCACGCCGCCGGACATTGGATCACATATACTGTTCCGGTTCTTTCTGTTTTCTTTTCCTACGGCTCTTGCAACATGCCACTGTACCCGGACGCGACCGGTATTGCGGCATCTCTCGGATGTCCGCCTGCGCGGTGGTATTTCAGTTTGTGCTCTCGCCGATTCGGGACATTCGGATGGTCTCCTCCTCAGAGCGGCGTGTGTGTCGCAAAGGGCGCCCTCGAGGGTTTCAGGGAACGCTAGCCGAAAAAAGAAAGTGAGAGAGAGAGAGAGAGAGAGAGAGAGGCAGAGTGAAGTTGAAAGTTGTCTCTGGGATGTAACCGTGAGGTATCGGCCATTCGATGGCGCATTAGGGGACGACAGAGGAGAAAAACTTGGAAAGCCCAAAAGCTGCGTCGCGAGATGCATTTGAAACGCTGAGCGTTCCTCTTTTTTAGACCAGTTCAGCCAATAGGGAGTTATAGTAGATCGTTCCGATCACTCTGATAAGGATATTCGATGCTCTGCCGACGCCTGTGCGCATGCATCATACCGTTATCGGGTATCGTTACCGGAGGTATCGGAACGATCAACCAAAACTCCCTAATGAAAGATGCAACCACCTCCCGTAGAAGAAAAAAAAAAGGGTTGGACGGGTTTTTTGACACCGAGGGGGCATGGCCAATGGCAATGAGCCGCGATGCTGTTCGCCTTACTCATTGGCTAAGCTGATTCTGCAGGAAGCCCAATTATTATGGTGTATCGAATTATAAAGTAACTCCGGTGCATTTTCTCAATTTTAGGCTTATGACTGTTTTTAGTGAAGGAAGTGTGCCTGAATCAGGAGGTGCTTTTTTTTTCTCGATGCCTCGTGTAGTTTTGTAGATATTTTTTCCTAAAGTTTTGTTTTGAGGCTCTACGGTGAAACCAAAATTACCGCCACGAGAATGATGGCAACCCTGGTGATCGGCGGCATGGCCATCGTGTGATGCAAAGTTCGTACCGCGGTACCGCAAAACGTACGACTGGCCTAGTCGCAAGAGCAGCTCCAATAAGTCAGAGAAGATGCTACGGCTGATTTACTGCTTTTCTTCGTAGATATCAAACATCATACATAATCATAAAGTTGCCGGCCAAAAAGAAAATTTGCCAGGATGAACGCAGGCTCAGCGAAGGCTCAGAACGAGCCCCCACGTACTTTTTGAGAAGAACTACACTCTTGATGCTGTGCAATACACGTTGCAGAAGCGCTGTCGAAGCTTATCATGAGCTCGCGTTGAGCAGGCACAGACTCAACAATGGCCGCTAGTGAATGCCACCTTCGGCACCCCGACGCGCTTGAGCAGGCAGGGTGTCAAAACGTTTCGTGCGCGATCGCTGCGGAGTATTTACACACTACGGCCGCTAAAACATAACAAAACAAGCAAAAATCGTCCGCTGGGACGGCCGGAAACGCAGCAGAAAAACACGGTGAAAGAAGTGGCAGTACGAACCAGTAATCTCCTTGAGTACGAACATGACGTCATTGCATAAGGCTGCTTGACAAACAGCCAACCCGCTGAATGCTCGCTGAGTAGCTGGTGGTAGCATTTTTAATATCGGTTTTAGAGCGGATCGCGGATTCCCATTAGTGTAATATTTTGGCAGTGCTCGTATTCGCAACTTTCAGTGATGGTGGTACCACCGATGTGAGAATCGGGCTTCCTAGCTCCTGTATGATAAGCTTCACAGTGAAGATGCACGCTTACATCTTTCTGACGTGGAAGTACGAAGTAAGACCCTTATATCGCTCGGAGTTTACTAAACTAGAATTACTTACTCGTCGCAGACCCTACCTCGTCCTGCTGTTCTATGACGATCATCCAGATCGTAGCCATTCATGATATAAAGCCCCTTGATGTTTTAAAAGTAGCGCAAGGGGTGCGTCGATTGAAGAGGCACGTGCAAACATGCAAATCACTTGGGAAGATCGGGGCGGCTGGAGAGCAACACTGGGCTAGGATTGCAGGCGCCATGTTCTTCCCAGAAGTGGCAGCGCGGCGCCGTGTCCTCGAGCATTGCCACTGCAATGAATGGCGCCACTTTTCCCAGGATAGAGGGGCTTTATTCTGATATAGAGTGCCTTCATACACACGCGCGCTTTTGCTTAAGTGGGTGACATCTCTGCCACTTTTCCACCCAATCGTTTTTTTTATGCACTTTGAAGTGCGCGCAATCCGGTGTCACTCAGCTCGAGCGCGTGGCTTTGGCTAATGCGCAGACGCCATTTTACCGCCCAAGTGACGCACCGAGTGCGCGAGAGCGTCAAGCGCGCACGGCGCAATCAGGGCAAACAATGGATGTATTCCCCCTGACATGAGCACATGTAGGCACTCGCGACTCCAGCGACCTATAGGGGACGCCACTATCGGGCAAATATGGCGGTCGAATCCAGGTCGTGCCGTGCCATGTGCCAGCTCAACGCACAACGCTGGGGCACCAGCAAGTAAGCATTGGACTCAAAATTGGTTCCCCCGCGTTTTATCTTCCACGTTTCGAACCTGCGGCGATGTGTTGGGGTAAGCGAACTTCCAGAGGCTTGACTTTCTTCGAGGAAACGAGGAAAGGACTGCCCACTGTCCTTCCACGGTGCTGATGAACGTTGATAAACGCAGAATGTCTGGCTCACGCGGTTACATAGGTCGCGTGCAGAGCAACCTGGGTCACAAGGCGATACTACGGTTACGACACAGTCACCGGTAGAACTGTTCTGTCGCGCAAACCACCGACAACATGTAAACACGGAAGCCAGAAGAGACGAGCAGAAATCGCGAAGGGACCTGTTCCGGCCAGTTCAGTGTTTTCCCGCTAGGTGCCGTTCGTTTTGCTGGAGTCGCGAATAGATCGTGAAAGATGCGAATTTACATACAGGGGGAACAACGCACCATCAAAACAGTCACTCAAGTCCAGGCACACAAAAGAAGACAGGGACACTTAGTTCCCCATTCACACGGCAGCGTAAAGGAACCTTAGCTTAGGTCCCCCAGATGGAGGTACCTCTAGTAAATGGCGTTCTTGATCACACGATAAATAAACGGAGCAGCTGTAAGTTGATGTCGTTTGCATTCCTGCTAAACCGCGAGAGGAGCACGTGTTGAAACAATTATTCCTCGAAATCGGTTTCACGCGCAGTTGTTTTGTAAGTGTAAGTGGTGAGCAGCACTTACTCCTGTGGTGGGAGTTTGGGGGATAGATTGGGGGAAGAAAAGTAGGAGTGGAAAACAGCGATGGTCGCCGGTGCTTGGCTCACTGCCTCTGCCGCCTTTCTGACCGTCATGATTCATCATTCCAAACGACTCTACATGCCAGTGACGCTATCGAGAGGAATGGGTGACGACGAGGATAATTCTGGTCCCAAGGGAGAGTCGGACGACTCTGTCTAGAACCTCGGACAAGAGCTCGCAGTAGGTCCATGATGTTCGGGTTCGTAGCAGACATTGTTTTCCACGTGCCGCCGCTGCTACCTGCTGGCTGGAGTATGCGTTCCTCGTTAATGTATTATTCCATCGCATTTGTGTCCACATTCATTTCGTAATTCGCTACTTATATATATTCAATTTGTTTTAATGCATTAAACAAGATATATTTATATATCTGTGATTTTATTTGGATATTTTGGGTCGAGGCAACTCCCTGTAGCTGTAAAGGGAGGCTCGGCGAGCTTCCGTTTAACACAGGACACTCCCTTAACGAAAGGGACCTTTATGCGCCGTGATTAC
>JAZHYW010036430.1:0-20899 GCA_037355805.1 Ixodes ricinus
GATGGCATTAATTTTAAATTGTTAAAACTTACACAACCCTACTCCAGTGATATTCTAGCTTCTTGTATCTGAGTCCCTTGATGAAGGTTGTATGCCGAGTGAATGGAAACATGCCAAAGTAATTCCTCTCCACAAGTCAGGTGATGCGTCATGTTTAAATAACTACCGACCCATATCATTGACGAGCGTCCGGTGTAAAAGTTTGGAGCACATTATTTATTGTCATATAAACAATTTTGTCTTGGAGAATAACATTCTTTTCGATGGTTAACATGGCTTCCGCAATGGCAAGTTGTGCGACACCCAACTTTTTGAACTTGTAGCCAATTTTTATGGAAATGTTCATTCGCTTATGCAGACTGATATAATATTTTTAGACCTTTCCAAAGCCTTTGACTGTGTGGCCCACAAGCGGTTAATACATAAACTTTTAAGATCTGAATATGGACCCCTCAATCATAGTTTGGATTAGAGAATTTTTTACGAATACACTTCAATCGGTTTCAACTTCTGGTCACTTATCAAACAGCACAGAGGTTAAGTCCGGCGTACCGCAGGGCTCTGTGTTAAGACCCTTCTTTTTCTTTTATATATAAATGACCTCCCCGCGAATATTTCTTCTTTGATAAGACTTTTCGCAGAGGGTTGCGGGTTGTATGGAAAGATAGCTAAAACTGACGACGCTCGTACTTTGCAAGACGATTTTAACTCTATTGTTACATGGTGTGACAAGTGGCAGATGCATATCAACATAAATTAAACCAAATTTATTACTGCGTCAACAAAGAAAACTATAATCAATTACAACTACACAATCAATGGTGTCCCTATCGAAAAAGTAAATAAATATAAGTACCTGGGCTTTTTTATTTCCGATACTCTTTCTTGGCAGGATCATATTAACTATGTTGTGGGCAACGCAAGTTGTTCCTTGAAGTACATTAGACGCAAACTGTTTTAGCATCTTCTGAGACTCGTCTGCTAGCTTTTAAATCTTTTGTCAGGTCGCAAAAGGAGGATGCTAGCACCATATGGTCTCCTCATCGGGATTATCTGAAAAGTAAATTAGAGAGCATTCAAAACAAGGGGGTGCGCTTTATTTTTCATGACTATTCACCTTACACGAGCGTTTCGGCACTGAAACAGAGAGCACATTTACCTCTATTAGAAACCAGGCGTAGGGTCTCCCATCTCACGTTCCTTCACGACATGTATTACTATACTGTTTCTCTCAAAGAACGTTTATTACTTCGAGCACATTTTTGATAGACATGATCATGCTCAAAAACTTCGCTTACCTCATTGTAGAACTAACCAATTTCGCAACTCCCCATTACAGCTTGATATTTCAGAATCGGTGTTTCGATGTACATTGGGAGCACATAACCTCGAGGATACCAGAAAATGTGTCACTCGGGGTTCTCCCTTGCTATTGAATGTTCATGAGTCTTGAATTCTCCGTTACTCCAAGAACTCTCTACCATACTATTACACTTTTTTGTGACAAAAACTGAATTGCGATATTGACCACGCACTAATGGTGCCTCGAGCACGTCTCCGATTGGTGCGTTTACCGCGTCCTCATTTCTGATACCTCCATGTCCGCCTAATGACATCATAGAAGTCTTATGACGTTGCCTGCAACAATCGTGGAAGTGGCACAGCAGCGAAGGTGGGTATACGGCGAACGCCTGTTCCACTGAAGGTCGCTCTCCAGCTCTCCAGCAGACGAAAGCTTCGGCAGTCAAAAGTCGGGACGCTGCGAGGACAAAAGCCGTTGCGATCGCTTGTCTTTTTTCTTTCTTTTTCTTTTGTTAGAACTTTTACAATTATTTACCAGGATTGGGACATCCAACAGGATGACAGCCGGGTCCGTGACGTCATTTGTTGCCACTTAGAAACCACTTTCGAGGCATGGGCAATATAAAACTCTAAACCCGCAAGTCGAAGACACGTTTTAGGCAATGTAATAGTACGTACGTTGCTTAGATGAAGGCTCTCACCTCGTACCGATCCGGATGCCTGTCCAAGAGGCTCGTTCCCTTATCTCCCATCTTCCCTAATGTCAACACTCCCGCGCGCTCGACCCGTTTGAGCGTGCGCATCTGTGTGCGTGTCACTATAACGGAACTGATGCTATAGACGGGAAGAAATTTACTGTGTGTGGCTTATGTGACTGCTCCCATCCTGTACCGATCCGGACGTGCGTCCGAGCGGCGAGCCAACGGCACTAACGCCTGCCTGGCAACATTCCACGCGCGCCGGAGACTCGCGCAGGAATAATAGCCTCCGATTATCCGCTTCGTCGAGCAGGACGCACGTGACCCTAGAGGTGGAGGGCCGTCTTTAGATATAGTAGGCATCAGTCTTGGTTCCGCGAAAAATCCAACCGCTATGCAAAAACAAAACAAAAAAGAAAGACGGAAAAGACGACAGATCAACTTTCGATGCTGAGATTTGGTAACTTTGGCCATTGGACCCTGCAGGAAGCCCCAAATTCTTCAGTTAATTCCTTCTTATTTTAATAAAGAGTAAAAACAACATTAATGGAAAAACCTAGTTCCCTGGTAAAACGTGGAGCTTTAAACTGCCAAGGTGCGGATCTCGCACTCGCGAGTGATGGAGCACCGAGTTATCGATCGCAGACTTTGATGACTGTTATGTTTCGTTGTTGCTTCAATTATTATTATTACTGTTATTTATTTATTGGTAATCAGACAAACCCAGGTGCATTCTGAGCATCTCTGCATGCATTGAAAGACAGACAAAGAAAAAAGAGTGAAGAATATTACAACTACCAAACAGGCATTCTCAGGAGTACTGCGTGAATGCCGCACGCGAAGTGCTTGGAAGACCATCAATCAATGTTCCTTTAGACAGTTTGGAAAATGACTAGGTCGAGCTATATATCGCGCTCCCATTGGCGATGCAGTCTCAGCAAAAGAGAGGCGTCCACCGCCTTTGCCACTAAGGCTGCATTTATTGGCGCATTCGCACTTATCACACTTCTTGTGGTCTTTCAAGTGCATCGCGTGGCAGTGTAGATACACAAGTGGCTGTCAGTGCGAGTAAGGTGACGACAAACACCATTCAATTTACTGCAAATCGTACTCGCGTCACGATTGGCGTAGAAAATATGGACGTCACTTCGCTGCGGCGGCGCTGTTTTAAAGTATTACGCGCAAATTATAAGCATTTGGCACGCCTGTGTAAGTATACGTTTGAGCGTAACAAAAGATAAAAGAACTCCACGCTTTGAACGGCTCTGTCGAGCACGTCTGGTTGTGTGGTGCAAGAATAGTTCAAGGCAGTATGCTCGCGCAGGTAAAGGTTCGGCTTCGGTCACACCTATGGTGAGATAGCCTTCTGCCAATGCATGGGCAGTGTCGCAGTGCCCGCAATTTTCACGTTACGACAAACTTGTCTATCAACAGTGAGTTTGTCATTGGAATCTACTTTGAGGAGACCCGAAACCTTGTTGTCGAGTTACACTCGGATTATTCAATATCAGAGGCAAATATTGATTGAACCCTGTTATCGATCGGAGCGGTGCGGGAAGGCCTGGAGAGTTCAAACGATGCGAAATTTTGCCAGCGGGCTGCAATATGCTTGAGAAGGTAATGTGTACATTGGTAATTGAAATGGACGACTGCCGACGTCATTTTAGCCGATTTCGTTTTAGACCGCAGCTCTTAGGCGCCAGTTTCCGGCTTGAACGGCGTCGCGTCGCCGTCGGCGTTGGCGTCGGCGTCGGCGTCGGCGTAACCGCGCGGTGTATTATGGGTAAATTTCCCCACTAAATTTAGCGGAAAATTTTCCCGCTAAATTTAGCGGAAAATTTCCCGCTAAATTTAGCGAACAAATTTCCCGCTAAATTTAGCGGCAAGAATTCCCCGCTAAATTTAGCGGAAGATTTTCCCGCCAAATTTAGCGGAAAATTTTTCCCGTCAAATTTAGCCGAAAAGTTTTCCCCGCCAAATTTAGCGGAAAAACTCTCCCGCCAAATTCAGGGGAACATTTTTTTCCGCCAAATTTAGCGGAAAAAATTTCCCCGCTAAATTTATCGGAAAAAATTCCCCGCAAAATTTAGCGGGGTAGTTTTTCTGCTAAATTTAGCGGGGAATTTTTTCCAATAAATTTGGCGGGAAAATTTTTTCGCTAATTTTAGCGGACAAAAATTCCGCGCTAAATTTTACGGAAAATTTTCCCCTAAATGCGACGAGAGGAGGAGAGCATAGCCTCCTCTCCGTACCTTCCTCCTCCTCCTCAAGAGCTGCGCTCTAATTCGGCGTTACAGGGGATTGTAAACGTCTTTCATCTTTTTAGATGGCCGCATACATTAGTCGCTAATGAATACACTTGTCTCTAAGGTGTTTTTTTCAGTTTTGCTTTGAGTGTCCTGAACGATCTAAGGTCTTTTTGGCTGTTACTATTTTAATTACACGCTCACGCATGCATTTGCAGCTCGAGTAAGAGTAATGCCTCACTATAGTAAATTCTGATTTTTTTTCTTTAAAGGAAACATCTTTACTACACCAGAGTTTTCACTATATGAGTACTTCACAACGTTGCGCACGTATAAGACGAGTCGTATTTCAAATGCGCTTGGCTACATTATTGTCTTCTTATCAGTCTTTATTATGGAAGCTATTTTTCTATATAATGCTACTCTTGCTCTATTCTCTGACTACTCCTATTTTTGTTTGCGCGGCTGATCTCTGGCGGCAGATCATGATAGCCGACTATAATAGCACACACTAACGCAGCATAACACGAACGAATAAGCGTCATAATCATTGGCTGGTAAAGGCGAGCGAGTTGAACAAAGAACGTGGTTGTCCTGTGCTTGACCTCCGTGTTTTAGTTTTTCGATTTTAAGTATTCATAATCATCTATAAAAAGAAAAAAAGACACGCTGGTTGAGTCGTTACCTGTCGAAGTATTATGTTGTTTTTTTGTCGGAGATTTAGAAAAAAGTGAACTAGATACAAAATAAATGCATGATCTATTAATCTATCTGCTTTCATTGATAGCGAGGACTTCAAACTGGCTGGATAGTTTCAATAGGAAACGAATTTTTTAGGCGTGGCTTCCAATCTCGTGCGTGTTAATGCGCATTGAATCTGTTCACTGTTGGTCAGAGCCGAGCGCCTTTTTGTGCATCCTTCAACACTCAACGAGAACTGCTTGGTAGTTTATAAACATAAGCGTTGCGGAATGAATACGGCATCTCGGTGCACTAAGAACACCAATTATCTTTCTTCGTTAAAACAGTTTAATCAAGGATAAGAGTGATCGGTATCGTGATCCAATGGCAGTGAAGTTTCAGCTGTAAAACGGTGGTCCTCATTGCTGAAACGCCGTGACCATTGGGATCGCGACACCACTCGCCCGTCTCATTGGCTAAACTTATTAGAGGAAGAGCAGTGATTACAGTCAGACCGCATCACGGGGCGGCAGACAAGCAAGGCGCCTGACAGTGTACACAAACACGATTAATCTAATGCAGTCGAATGAATTGACCCCGGGACTTGTCTCGGGCCACCTCAGTCGGGCACAGTCCACCCTTTCTTGCGCTTTCTCGTGATCGGCTGTTTCATACATTATTCGGCCGCCATTCCTGCGCGATCTTTCGGCTAATTCCCCATTTCTTATAGGGACGTAAATCTTCCTTAATTGCTCTTCCCTTGCCTTTGGATCGGGCCTTCCGGAGAAGCTGACGCCAGAAACGTCCACTTCTCAAATGATGTTGCCCGAATACATTCTGCTCGTTACATTCGTACGTATTCACCGAACTACGTTACTGACTTCAGAACCTCAAAAGAAAACGTTACATTGGTATAAAACGAGACTTTTCGCTATAATCAATGAAAGCCTAAGAAACAGAGGGCTTATTATGTTCAGGCTCCTTCCTTCGTCATTGTTCCTTCGGTATTCTTATTGGCCGCTCTCTTATTGGCTACGGAGCGAGAATGAGAAGATCGGTACTGAACACACCCTGGGTTTCTAAAGATGCCAGTGAATGCAGCAGCCTTCGTTGCTCCCAGGTTTCGGATGTATGATTCTTGGCAGTGCTGTTCATGTTGTTCTCGCCTGTTTGTCACCGCGCTGTTGGTCGTTAGAATGTGTGTATAACCTCGCGCTTCGCATAATATTTTCTTCCGTTGCTGACGGAAAGAAGACGCTTAGTCAAGCGACGCTTCTCTGCTTTATTTTTTTTCTGCCTTGCCCTCTTTATTAGAGGGAATGGGGTGAAGCCGAAATTTGAAAGTTAGAAATCGTTCTCCTAATCAATTAACAGTTCTTTTTTTTTTTTTAGTACGGCGATTTTTAATTTGTTAACATCTCTGGTTTAGAAAAATATTTCTAAACGTTTTGCGCAAGGTTGAAGTCAATGATGCATTATGCCACTTAACAGGCTTCGCGTATCAGCAAAGTTAACTTTTGTGCTCCTCGATGCTCTAGCAGACATTTTATTTGTCTGGATATTTGTTGACAATACGTATAATACTTCTCCGCCTTCTCTGATTCTGAGATCTTACAGCAGCCTCGCCTCACATCACGTTGACATTTCCGTGACAATATTTCGTGCCGCTTTTTAGTTAGATATTGCAATCTGCTTGTAATCTAGGCATACTTCCGGCAGAACTTACGTTTTCCTGTGCTTTTAATACTTTTAAAGTCTTCACTGCTTTTTTTTTTTTGCTTTTATGTTTAGGTGTACCAAATTGAAGAGCCGATATGCGATAGATTTTGGGCTCCAGAAAACAAAACAAAAAATTTTTATATTTAAAGATACCCACGGTTATACATAACTAATCATGTGCGTTGAACGCCGAGCTAGTACAACGTAAGAGGGGGGGGGGGAGGGGGATCTCATCTTTCCGTCTTTAATATGCCGTGATCGGCAAGCTAGTAAAAAGAGTCGGCAAATGATTTCATCTTTCCACCTTTCATGCGAACACCTTGAAAAGAAACACGATCTAAAAGCGTATCCGTGTTCGCGATTTCGCATGCGAAGACTGCTACTTCGCTTCTTCCATCGTGAGCGTCCATAATTTACCGAAGAGACGGGAAAAAAAACGAAAAAAAAACGCATAAAGAAACTTCCCTACCAAAGAACGTATCAAAGGCGGAGGAGCCTAATAGAAGGCGAGGTCACTTTCCTTCCCTCTCCTCTTCCGAGGTCACGAGGAGCGTTTCACCTTGCGGTGGACTGCAAAGGACGCCACGAACCAACTGGGCCAATTCATATGCGGTGCGAATGTCACGTGACTACACAGGAGAGGTAGGGCCACACCTGCGGCGCGTAGTGACGTCACACGTGAGGAGTGCTGGATTGGCTGGTGTGGCTCGAAACCTCCCCCCTCCGGCGGGTCATCGCACTCTGACACGGAGTACCGTATTTACTCCAGTAATAGCCGCACTGTTTATGAAGAAAACCTGAGGCTTCGCTTTTCAGCGGAGAACGCAGGTGGCCAATCACCGCTATCGAGGGCATGATTTCAGCTGTTTACAGGACAGAGATAACGTCTTCGTGCGAAGATACCATCTGTGAAGATTGCACTTGTCTGGAGAATCGTGTTCTCGATCTGGTCATTCGCTGTGTTATTTATGCGCAACGCAATGATTGGCTCTATATGTGTTCTGTGGGAAAGTAGACGCAAAGGCCTTGTTCATAAATAGTGCGGCTATTACTCGAGTAAATACGGTATACCTCTCTTTAGCCCTAAGCTTATGGTGCGGCGGAAGCTCCATGCTCGCTGCACCAGACGTACGTCGGTCTTCTTCGCCTCGTGATCACGTTCCTTTCCATTCCCACGTAGCTTCCACTGCACTGTCAGGCCAGGGCGAACGGAGTCGCACGAGGTTGACGAGCTCACGAAAGAGCAGGTCTGCGTACTTCCGCGCCCATCTTAGTGTGCCCAGATTCCAGAGTGCTGCCAACTGCTCGATCGGTATCACCTGTTTCATGAGTCGCGTTTGCAATACTAGCTGCGAGGTGGTGACGGAAGCGATGATCGTCTGCAAACGTCTCTTCCTCTCCGCCCGCTTTCCCCTTTGCCACGCGACGACGCGACTCATGCGGACTTGCAACCAATCGGCGCAGGAGGCGTCTGCCATTAAATTGCAAACACTCTTCTTGGGTCGAGTTGTTCCCTCTCTGAAATCTAGGCTCCCTAGGCCATCTGGGGCACACCTGGCTCCCCCTCTCGGGACTGGACGGCGCAAGAGGGATACGAAGGACGCCGGGAAGCGCGGCCTTTGGGGCTGGAAACGGGAAAGTAGCCGCAAGGTGCCCGACCTCGCGGATCGCTTAATCATTCAGAGGGCGCCGGCACGCGAACGACATCGCTCGGTATCGGGTGTTCCGGGGAGCTTCGAGCTCACGCGAAAACTGCTCTTCGCGACTCGAATGGTGCGCATTACATCCCCGTTCCTGCGTTTCACATTTTTGCCACCAGGCCGCGGACGTTTTCGCTGCGCGTTTCGACAGGTGCGAGATCCCTGTTTCTAAATGTCGCGTCTGTGCCGCTGGGCGTAGTCTCCTCCTCTGGAGTTGCGCATAGAGCGAGACTAGTACGTGACGCGTTACAAGCAACGCGTTACTTTGTGAATGGTTACACGATGAAAATTCTTTTAGAAAATATCAATAAACAGCGCGCTATATCTTGTACACTTCTCCTTGCCCTCGCAGCGTCCGTGTTACCGCAGAGTGCGAAAGAGGATTCCGCAGTTGCAAGCCTGCCCTCCTCCGCCGTCCGCGTTTCCTCCCTCGTCTCCGTCGTTTGCTACAACTGGTTCTGTACATAACGCTTCGAGCTTTCCTTTCGGGCACAGGAGGAAACGCTGCACGCTTTGCAGAAGGTCCATTGACCCCCGCGGAATTTTGTAGAAAGTGGGCGTGCGGAAAAGAGTAGAACTGCTTTCGAGTAAGTGTTATGTTCTAGAAACCGAAACGCTTCAAAACCCGCAATTCCTGCGACAAAATGTTCGAAGATGGCAAATGACTGAGTAACGAAGCGCCGCAACCCGGTGTCTCTCATCACTGTCAATGAGAGATAAACAAAACTACCATCTCGTTAGGAGCTATCTTGGGCCCATAAGCTTCGAAAACGTTAAAAACAAACTGACCGAAAATCAAATACGAGGTTTATTCTGACAGCGTATCCGTTACGTTTCTTTTGAGCAATTAGGTGGCACACGCCGCGCCACTGCACGGAGATTGCGGCGACGGAAGGGCCATCAAACGCAGCGGTGGCCGGCGGTGCTTGTCTTGGCGGCGGCGGAGCGCCGGGCGATGCCCCATCGAGGGGTACGCCCATCACGTCTCCTTTCTCGGAGAGGATGCGGAAAGAAGTGCAAACGGTTTCTTCAGTACGGGCGGCGACAAAGTGTCCAGACAGGCGATATGAGCCGAACATTGAATGTGTCTTGGAGCGCTCGACAAATATATCTTTAATGTTCCAACCGCGCATTCGGAATCAGGGTCACTGAAGTGTCTGATAAAGGCGGTCGCAGCGGTTAAAGTTTTAACGTGCAAGCGGGAAATTCGGAAACATTTGTCGGCTCGCGCGCTCGTCGATAGATCTACGCACTACATGATGATAGTACGAACGTTCGTTTATATTGCCATATCCACTGTCGTTTCACAGGACACGTACACTGCAAGGCAGAGTTAGGCGAACACGACATTCTTTTCTATTATACTTCGACTCCTCTGCGAATTCGGTCGATTGAGGCGCACCGCCGCTCAGTCTGCCGAGCCACGCGGCCGACGTGGCATTTGCGGGTCAAAGGAAGCGCAAGCGCGGGGGGTCAAAGTACACACACCCTGCTGCCGTCTTTGGGCCTCCGAGCCTGTCGTTTGTCTCGCTCTGGATTCGATTTGCTCCTCACTCACTCAGCCCTTGGTACGCGCAGCCCTGCTGCAATCTATTCTGTCGCTCGAGCGAAGGCGCCGATTTCCGCTTTCCTGTGGGCCGACAGACCGGAGCTGTGGCCGCGGCCGGTCGAACACTTTATTGGAGGCGGGCGGAGTAAACCTTGCCTCCTTTGGTGACTCTGCGGTTCGTCGGGCGGCGGGACCACGACCAAACTAACCGAGTGGACGTCAGCAGGATTGCATTATTTTCACTGCGCGTCTGCGTCTGTATCTCTGTGCATGCCTGCGGTGTGCGTTTGTTTTTGTGCGGGTGTGCGTGCATGCGTTCGTCCCCATCTGTGTGTGTTTGTGTGTATGTATGTGGTTGTGCATACTTCCGGCGCGTGTCTGCGGGCATGCGTTGTGTGTGTGTATGTCTCTATGCTCTGAGAAGGACGGTAAAGCTCACCTTTAAAGCCGGCAATTTTTTTATTTCATTTTTTCAGGTTCGTTTCTACGTTTGTGAAGTATGGCGTCTCGAGGGGTATATCTGAAGCCTATAATGTTTATAATATTCGAAATAAAAATGGGGCTATAATGTCGTCATTCAATTTTACTAAGAAGGTAACGCGTGAAGGGTAAAAACCATTCACTTAATATACAAATATACGACGTGGGAAACCGGTACTCGATCAAGTAAAACAAAGAGTTTCCGGAGTAACTGAGGTTTGCAAGCTACCAAGTATGCAAGATGAGAAAAAAAATTAAAATCCGCACAGGGCTAATCGGTCAAGACACGACGGCTACCACGCATAGAGCAACGTGGCCGTACGTGCACACAGAAAATTATATAACGCTCACAAAAGCCTATAAAAACCCTTAACCGCAGTCGTGACTCGCCGACATTCGAACGGAATCACCGCGGTACACCACGACAAATTGAAGATATAAATCGACCAAACCACTGATCTCAATGACAATTGCTGGATCGCGTTTGACCAGCACCGCCTATGGACGGGAATGTGGCCACGGTCGGCCATCTCTTTGGTAGAGTTATATCATCTCTATGCCAAAGAGTAATATGGCTTACAGCGCAATGGCGGCAAGCTGCCATAAAATAGCCGTAGATCTAGTACACTGTACCGTGGGTGATATTTCGTGCTTGATTGAAGTTGTTCGACGAAGCAGATTCTTGAAACCCGGCGTGAACGGTGGCCTCGTCTTTGAGGACTCGGCGAAAAGTTCTACGAAAGCGCAGCACCGGGGCAAGCAGCAGCTCGCATCGAAAGCAGACTACGTACCGGCGTCTGCTTTCGATGCGACTTTCGATGCGTGCTGTGCTGTTTTTCCCCGGTGCTGCGCGATTTCGTGAAACTTTCACCGGGTCCTCAAGACCATTGCTGCCACCACAACTGCCAAAACGCCGTCTGCCATGGATGGATGATGGTGGCTGCCAGGTGGCTTCAGCAGCGTAACTGTCGCTAGAGGTGATATAACTCTACCAAAAAGATGGCCGCCAGTGGACCGCATTCGCGGAGCGAGCAAACGCGATCCTGCAATTGTCATTGAGATCAGTGGACCAAACCTAGAAAGTTTTGCCTCAGCTTGGTCAATCCATGTTAAATGTAGTAACATATAGAGCCAATTCAAGCCGTTGGTTCAGGACTCTAAGGAACAAGGAGAGGCATTCCAGAACAGGCAGTAAATGGGTCATACCTCGCTGAATATCGTCGATTTCAATTTCAGTACGCCGTTCAGTGGCGTACACAGGGGAAGGGGGGGGGGGGGGCGAAGGGGCCGCGGCCACCGAAATTTTCAAGTGGGGGGGGGGGGGGGGAGTCGGCGAGGTCACTAACTCTCGGGTTTATCAATATCAAACTTCGTGGAGAAGTTGTAAACAAAACAAGGAAATAAACAGGGAAGGGAATGCAATATGCCATTTATGACATAGTAAACATAATAAAAAATGCGTAGTTTTAACGCCTTTTATATAATATGACTGGATAATAATAAATTAACAAATATATTCCTTTACTTCTACTTTTATTGCTTCGCGAGTGCTCCCATGTCCCTCTCGCGGAGCCGCCAAAGCTGGTTTGTCGCCGCCACGGAGCGGCCTCCGGAGTCCCTGTCTTAATTGTTCCTCGAAGACCCCCGCTCTGGGTGCGTACCATGCGCTGTGCTTCGCTCGGCGCGGCGGGGCTCGATGTTTTGTAGCCTTTTTTTTATTTTCGAAAATAAGCGTCGGTACTCTTTGCACCCCGACGAGGGGTTTTTCTTGGAAGCGGTGTCCGGCTGACGGTCAAAGGTTAGTGCGGAGTACGCAGGAGTTTTGGGGGTCTAGCGGTGGCGTACAGCAGGGGGGGGGGCGAGGGGCCGCGCCCCCCCGCCCCAGCAATTTCCGAGCGAAGGGGGGGGGAGTGTGGGCGAGGCCACTGTCTCTCGGGTTTATCAATATCAATGCGGTGTTGTGTATTTTTTTTAAACAGCGGAGCCAACTTCGGGGAGAAGTTGTAAAAAAAGAAATAAGAAAGGAAGGGGAACGTAGTATGCCATTTATGACATAGTAAAATAATAAAAAATGTGCAGTTTAACGTCTTTCATGTAATATGACTGAGGAATAGTTAATTAATGAATTGATTGATTCATTAGTCTATTAAAAGGTGGTGATCAGTCGGATTAATTCGCTAATGAACCCCCTATCTCCAATCGAGATTCAACGCTTTATGAAAGCCATGGATTTTGCGATATAACAAAAATATGTAGGACCAAAGGTTCGACAAAACCACAGCACTAAGATTATGGAAGCATCCGACTTAATATTTAACGCTTTGCTGAATTTCCACGCGTATGAAACGATACAACAGCAATCTTTAGTAAGAGGAAACAACAACAAAAACATCAAACATTTAATAAAAAGGGTTCAGCATGTGTGGACCCACAGATCGTGATAAGCAACCAAGGACTGCGGGTTCCGAGATTGGATGCGGAAGCCGCGGCCTCTGCAATCTGCTTTTCTTCCTGTACATATATGTGTGTGTTGTTGCTTTTCGTCTTCTTCTCTTCCAAAATAGTTTTATATAACGGTCGTCGCGCAGTAGCCGGCACTGTGCGGATGTCACACACACACACACACACACACACACACACACACACACACACACACACACACACACACACACACACACACACACACACACACACACACACACACACACACACACACACACACACACACACACACACACACACACACACACACACACACACACACACACACACACACACACACACACACACACAGACACACACACACACACACACACACACACACACACACACACACACACACACACACACACACACAAACACACACACACACACACACACACACACACACACACACACACACACACACACACACATATATATATATATATATATATATATATATATATATATATATATATATAGGGTGAAACAAGGAGACGGCAGGCTCTTTAAATCGACCGGAAAATTCGGTTTCTTAACCTATCGCGCTACGACTTTGTGCAGCGTTGCCCACAGATGGTGCATTTTTTTTTGTAAAATTTGCAAAGAACGAACTTACCTGAGGAAAAAGTAAAGAAAGAAAAGGCTTAGCTCCTATGGAAACGCAGCGACGCCACCGGTCTGCAAACAACACGGCGCCGTTTCGCACGGGAGACAAGAGATGGCGCAAGCGGTCGCGACGCCAACTGCCGCCAATGAACGAGCAGACGACGCCGAGAGCCGGCGTGTTTAGCAGACAAGGAACTGCAGTTCCTTGTTGTTACCGCGCCTGTTTTTGTTTCTGCGACTGTCGCCGCCTGCGGAACGCGAGCCGCTTTTGAGTCGAAAGGATCGTCTGCTAAAGTGCCGGCTCTCGGTGCCGTATGCTCGTTCGTTGGCGGCGTTCGTTGCGCCATCTCTTGTCTCCCGTGCGAAACGGCGCCGTGTTGTTTGAAGACCGGTGGCGTCGCTGCGTTTCCATAGGAGCTAAGCCTTTTTCTTTCTTTACTTTTTCCTCAGATAAATTCGTTCTTTGCAAATTTTACAAAAAAAATGCACCATCTGTGGGCAACGCTGCACAAAGTCGTAGCGCGATAGGTTAAGAAACCGAATTTTCCGGTCGATTTAAAGAGCCTGTCGTCTCCTTGTTTCAGCCTGTATATATACTATAATCGCCGCATATCTCATTTGTTAAATATATTGTGAGGTAGGCTGCGCTGCGTAGCGTTACTCAGGAAAGAAAATATATTTGTTTACTTCTACTTTTATTGCTTTGCGAGTGCCCCAATCTGCGCGGAGTCGCCAGGGCTGGTTTGTCGTCGCCACGGAGCGGCCCCCGTGTCCCCCGTCTTAATTGTTCCTCGAGGACCCCCGCTCTGGGTGCGTACCATGCGCTGTGCCTCGCTCGAGCGCAGCGGGGCCCCTCGATGTTTTGTAGCCTTTTTTTATTTTGAGAAGAAGCGTCGGTACTGTTCTTGCACCCCGACGAGGGTTTTTTCCTGGAAGCGGTGTCCGGCTGACGGTCGACAGTTAGGGCGAAGGTTTTTGGGAGTTTTCGGGGGTATGTGCACGTGTCCTTTCTTAATTGGATTTTGTATTATATATGTTTGTTTTGTACCGCGTGGCTCCCATTGGTCTAAAAAGAGCGATATCTGATTGGCTCCTCGGATGGCGGGAAAACTCTTAACAAAGTGAATATAGGCGCCTAAAGGCGCGGGATTTGCGGTTCAAGGTTCGAGTACGGAAGTTGTCATCGGCAGTTTGAGAACCGCGCGAGATAGGGGCGCGAGTGTGCGACCTGCTGCCTCAGGACGAGAGCCAAGTGCAATATGTGAGTGTACAAACCATTTTCCATCGTTCCTTTGTTGCGTTGTGTGACTTCCTTGACTTTCTTTTGTGAACGGACTTCGGAAACCTTAGAAATCGACACCAACGAACAAATCACGTGAGATTTTTGTTGGTTAGATCAGGTTAAGATGGGGAGTAATTTATGGTGGAGCAGCTTTCCAGTGTTTATCGTCTATCCATCAAGGTGTTCCGCGTTTCTACTCATGCATCATTGTTTTATCAGCCCCGATGACTGGAGGCTTCGTGCATTGGAGTCGTGCTTTATAAAATATTTGTTTTTATGATTCTTGTTTTCTGCTAACTCTGGTGCCTTCTGTTGACGTGACTTGTAAATAAAAAAAGTAAAATGCAAATGCCTTCCTGGTGAGGAATTTCCGGGGCACCATTTTTATGTATCATAATCATCCCAAAACCAATATGACAACTTTATTTTAATTATTTAATAGAAGAATGCATAGTTATTAGAAAAAAATGAAAATGCTTTTATTTCCTCTTGGACTTTCTTTTCTCTTTTTATCTTGTCCCCCTTTACCCCTTTACCCCCTTATCTTGTCCCACGTTGGTCCGCCCCCCCTGAAATGAAATCCTGCGTACGCCACCGATGCCGTTTATAGCATAGTGCAGAGATATGCCTGGAAAGCTACAGAACTACATAACTCAATCTAAGACCTGCAATATTCTACCCCTATTCGCTCGCTTGGACCCAATGGAACCCTACACACGAGGCTATCACACTGCTCTGTTATTAAGCGCTATAATCATTGACGGCTCAGGAAACGCAGAGCTTGTCCCGGGCCCCCTCTGATCGCAGCCTGATGTCGATTGCAGCCGATAAGAATGCGGAACGAGAGTTGATCATATCGCAGTTATGTTTTCCTGGAAATCGATGATGAGGCGGTTCGCAAGAACCGAGGGGTCAAGGAGAAATTGCTCATTTCACGGACCAAGATGGTGACCATCCGGAGAGCTTGGCGCGCTGCTTTCCCAAAATTCAGTGACTTCATTTACGCCGAGATATTTTGGTCACCAACCGCTTGTCGATCGACGCGGGCAGCGCGTGGCATTGCAAGCTTGCCAGCCTATAGAGAACGTGCTAGCATGGCGTCCCGACTGATGCCCCATGAGTGGACGAACGTGCAGGGTGCGCGTGAGCATATAGTTTTAACGCGTTGCTTGCGATTGAACTGGTTTGCCTGCACGGGCAGTGCAGATGGCAGCGCCCAGTCGCTTGCTTGTTCCTTGCCAATCGTTTATACTACACCTTTTCCGCACTGGAGCAGCCATCTTGAACGTCGTCACTTCTGGTATGCGTTAAAACATCGTTTTGATCTCTCCACGCCACTTGAAGGTGTTCACGAAAATGCGTGATTGTCAAACATTCTTGTTTCGCCTAGCCTATATTTTCTCGCATATTCCAGGTTTTAAATGTTTGAGTTATTTTTTTGCGTCCCGCCTTACCAGTTACGGAACTCACCTGAATGAGAACGAAAGGAAGCGAAAAACTCTATGTTACCCCACGAGACAGTAGCTAAAAGGCGTCTTTTTCTGGCCTTTTTTTGAGAAATAACGAGAGTGCGCGTGCATAACTTTGACAGGCTCTGATGCTGCGCGAGAGCGACATTCCGGAAACTCAGGATATGACGTCAAGCTCCGGGGAGGGGCTTCAGCGGTCAGCACGAAAATGATTTTAAGCAGCCTCCTGGGGCACCAAGTCGAAACATAATCTTCAATATTCGGGAGTCCAAAATGAAGACGGCGGCGGTGCTTTTGCTGCTGTTTGTTTCTGAAACCCCGGTACCGCTTCAGTATCCCTTAAGCTCTCAGTTGAACGGGGCACATATCGGTCCGGCAAGATTGCGTTGAGGGGACCTTCTCGACCCCGAGCCAGCCGGAGTGCAGGCTCGACTTGCCACCAACTCCGCGGCAAATCTGAAACTTGGCCTTGATCGCCAAGTAGGCATCTGGCTGGCCTCCGTTGTTTGCGAGGCTGACAGGCATCCGGCCTACAGTCCGGGCTCGGTCCCCGACCTGGCTGGACATCTTCCCGGCGTGGCTTTATTTGCGAAGCCCTGCGACCTGCCGATCGATTTCGTTTGGAGAAGAGACGCTGCTGCTCCTGTCCCACTTTTCCCGCCCAACTCGTTCCTACTCTGCCGCACTGGATCGCACATCTCTTGGCGCCCGGCCCGCGCCGTTCTTCTGTCGGCTATATTTTTTTAATACCAGTGCGCGAAGGAAGCGCGGGAGAGTCCCAGCGTTTCTTCGGGTCGTCGGTTTGCTTTTTTATGCGGTATAGTTTGTTGCCTTTCGCGTCACGCAGGAGCCCGACTTGAAACGTCCTTTAAGGGCGCACGGGCTGGTTCAGCCACGAACCAGGTGGAGAAGGCGATAGTAATGCAGTGGTCGCGCCATACGAATACGCGCTATTACAAGAGACAAGTCATGGAGCCCTGGTCTAAGACGTTTCTTGTATCACATTGGTCACTATTTCATGTCAGCGAGACGTGTTCGAAGCATGGTGGAAGCGCTTCGAGCACGTTTGAGCGACTTGTCCGCGAGATGACATCATGTCTGCAGCGTTTATGGTGTACGAGCCTGCGGTTTTAAAGAGGGCAATGAAGCGATTTCTAAATTTTTCTCTTCTTAGCTTTCCTTCTCAACTCCGCCAAATCGCGCAACGTGCCAGACAGTAGAAGAAGAGGGGAGAGGAGGAATTCTCCTCTGCTCGGACCCTCGTTTGTGTACCTGGACTTGTGCCATTCTCTCCATAGAAGATTAGCCCGATCGATGCAAAAATTCGGACAACGGCTAAGCTTTCCCACCCCGTTCACCTCTAAGCGGACAGTGCTGTGGGAAACTACGTGCTCGTTGGGCCAGCCACATCTTTGCCGCGATCACGCCCCCTCGCAGCATACTCACGTGCAGAGAATGGGGTCAGGGATGAAAGGGAGGCGGCTGATTGGTCTCGTCAAGCACGTAGCTCCTACGCATTCAACAGGGTGAAAGGGAATATAGTGAGCCGGGTGTCGTGTAGCTACGTTAGGGCAAGGTGACGTGCTGGTACCGCAGATGCTATCACATTAGAACAGGCAGATAACAGAAGGGAATAGGTACGAAAAAACCACTATGTTTCATATTTTGCTGAAAATGGGGTTCTGATTTTTCACACCTTTTTCTGCGGCCCCAAACAATATTGCTGTTAGTAGAACCCAATCTGCATATTTATTCAGTAAATTCCGTTTGATGGCCCCTTTTAAAAACTTAGCAAAGCACTGCCCATTTGTAAGGAAATTTTGTCAACTTTTTTTTAAATGCTTTAAAGCTCCACTAAAGATTTAGAGTCACGTTAATTCCCATTTAATCATATGGCTACGTCAGTCAGGTAATTATTTTGGAGTAATTAATCGATTCCACACGCGCCGTAGGTCAATGAACAAAGCGTTTGTAAAAAAACCGGCAATCTAACACTTTATTTACGAACGCTTTGTTTTTCAGACTTCACGTGAGCGTCTTCGGCGCGAGTTTGCATAGTCTACTCTCTACTGACAAAGCCTGGCAGATCGCCACGAGACACGGCCGCCGAAAGTGGAAGGTAGAGCGGCAATAACTGGATGAGAACAGAGCCATGACTGGCGCCCTGCTGCGACGAAACGCCGAAACAGACCTATCGAACAAACAAATATGTTTCTAAGATCCTCCTTATGCAAAGTTTTGCGCTAGATACAAGGTTCCTCAAGAAATGCACTCTCTACTACCAGATCCTCCGCAAATCGGAACTGCGACCGGGCACTCTATGGATCTGTCGGCGAACTGCTTGTGACTTTGAGTATAGAGGCTGTATGGTTTTGGCATCGACATTGCTACAACAGCACTGTTATCGGCTATTTTGCTCTTTCTTTTTCTGGAAGCATTACGTGGGCACTGGGCTGCTCAGGCTTGTTAAGTATATTGGGGTTATTAACGCTGTGGTAGCAACCGCTTTACAAGCGTAATTCAGGTTTGATTCCCACGGGCAGCGGCGATATTTTCGAGGACCCAGGCGAGGGTGTAGTTTCTTTTCCAAAACGATCGGTGACTCCCGTTGTACTATACTGTCTCATCCCCGATGGGCTAAAGGTTATTCCCTGACCGCCAGGTCCAATCACGTTACACGTTATCGCCTGCGCTTATCATTCATTGGGTGGACGAATAATGCTCTGAATAAAATAGTACTTCATTATTTCTGTATCTTTGACACTGCAAGAGAGCCTGTTTGTTGTGGCTTTCTTTGCTGATGTAATTGGTGAGTCACTCCAGTGCTATTCAATTCCCAGCCACTCTCCGCCCTTCCCCATTGGACGCAGGCGCAAACACGTGCATTGAAGTAACTACTGGCAATTTTACAAGTGGCTCGTAAGTGGATCTGGTGGTCATGGCATTTGACTTAGTCCATCGAGGTGAGACAAAGAATATGAAATCCTGCAGCCCCACCATGATTCTGAATACCATAAGATGAGTCGGCTGACTCCCAGACAGAAATCACTGGATTCCGGAGCGATCGTGGGCTACAGCGCGGCAATGTCGTGATTGATTTAGCGGTGAAGAAAACCTGAAGGCGGTGCCATATTGACGTACGTCGAAACCACTGCCCGTTGGCTGCATCGAATCGTTGCGTCGGTTGTGGTCAAACAAGACGACCAGTTCCGCGCCCAGCACCCTCGTTCCTCCTCTTTCTACTACCCTGTCCACCATTGCCCTGTTTCCTCCTCCCACATGTTGAGGAGGATCTTCTACCTGCAGATCTCAAACCCTGGTCGTCTGCCTTTAGGTTGAAACGAACAGTCAGCGGCGACAAACGCTTGCTTCAGTTTCACGGCAGGCGCACTTACTCTCACGTGGCCTCACGACATTAAGGGTTGAATGAGGTACAAGGCGCTGTGGAGCAGGCATATGGCATCGCTACCAGACAAAAAAAATTTATAAACGCGATAAACGCCTTCTTTCTCAATAAACTGGTTACCGGCGTCTCTAAAAATCCGAGTACAAAGAATTCAAGGCCTGTACACCTAAGAAAGCGGGGCAGTAAAATCTCCTCAATAATTAAAACGTATAATGACACGATCTTCCCCAGATATTTTAAACTTACTCTCGGCTGCCGCAGCCGCGTACTCCCCGGCTGACCACCTGGCTGCCCACTACCAAGCATAGAAAAATCATCACGCACCTGGATAATAGACACATGACACATTCTATTGTTTTCTCGGGTTATCAAATAATCAGAACAGAACAATTTTTTATTTATTAACTGTCCCTTGCCAGCTTGAGGAGGCAAGAAATCTATAGGACAGTTAGCTCGCGGTATTTTTTCGCGCGGCCTTTTGTTTTGAGTTTTGTAGCGCGTCTGATTTTCTATAGCTGATCCTCGGTCAACGATTAGGTAACTCGGAGAGTAACGCGAGAGAAAGGCACCGTATTTTTAACGAGTTTTCTTATACTTGCCTGGCAACACGCCAATTTCTTTTTAGGTGAAATGCAGTTCAGGTACTCCTTTTATAGTATCGTGGTCACTGCCACAGTGTGAGGTATACCTTCAGATGTAAACTGACATTACTCGTCGACGTGGGCGGCTGCCCTTTTCCAGCCCCGGCGCAGAGATCTCTATTGACCTTCTGCCGTGACATTCAGCCGACGCGCTCAGCATTCCATCGCTCCGCAAGACCGATTGAGCAGCCCCGCAGGCCGCATCGAGTGGACGGCACCAGCGCGGCAGCGCCAGATACTCCAGTCGCCATTCCCCGCAGATGGTCAGATGAAGCCGCGTTAACCTCTCATTTGCTCCCGCTTCATTCGTTTCGAGGTTAAAATCCGCGAGAAACTTGAGAAAAAAATGATTTCATTCGTTTCTTCCCGAGCATCGCAGGACGGACCGCGTTAGCTCAATGACGTCGAAACAAAGATTTCAGATTCATTCTACAGGAACAGTAAATCTGGCAGGCACTAATCAGCCGTAAAGTCAGTTTCTTAACCAATCGCTACGATCTTGTGCAGAGTTGCCCCCGGTGGCGCAGTTTTCTTTAAAATTTACAAGAAACCGAACACACAGGAAAATGTTAAAAGAAAAAATACCCGGAACTCCTGAAAACACAGCGTAGCCTCCGGTCTTCAAATAATGGGCGC
>JAZHYW010036431.1:0-10759 GCA_037355805.1 Ixodes ricinus
TTTTTGTAGTATGCGATTCCGACTGCACGAGCTCTCTGGTAAAAATACATAGATATATTCAATGACACAACTCGGCTGTAGCACTGTCAATGCCTAGAGCCCGTTCCGGGACACGCGCTTCACTCGCTCTGTAAAAGTAAAAAGAAAACAAAAGCGTTCAAAACTGAATGGTAAGATGTTCATTCCTTTTATAACACTTTTGTTCATGCATTCAACGTACTTATATCTATCCGTAACCTCCTCTAGGAGCCTCAATGTCCTTCAGTTTAGGGTGATGCCACCCTCAGTAGTACCCGATGTCGACAGCACGCGCTCACATGTAAAATACAAAGATATCGACGAAAACAAAATGTCGCCACAGCACATGCCAGCGCCACAAACGCGTGCAGGGACACGCTCTTTCACGCGCTTCAGAACAAAACAGAAAAAATAAAAGTGTGGGACAAAAATGATGGCGAGATGCTCTCCCACCTAAGCAAAAGCGCACATGAAGGCACCTAGCCTCCTTTGTACTGACAAAGCCCTGGCGGATCGCCACGAGACGCGGCCGCCGAAAGTGAAAAGTGAAGAGCGGCAGACAAGGGATGGGAGAGGAGAGTCATGTAACAGGCGCCCGGTGCGGCGAGACGCCGAAACACACTGGTCCCGAGCGATGGGAGATCGGCCGCTCGTGCTCGTCGCGTTCTCCGCCGCTACCCGCTTTTTTTTTTTTTCTTTTCTCGTCGGGTTTGAAAACCATGCTTCGGGTCCTACGCCGCTGCAAAAGCTTTGTTGCGCTGGCATACCAGGCTCCACGAAAAATGCTCTGTGCTACCAGATCCTCGCGCTCCAAATCTGCGACCGGGCACTCTTTATGGCTCTGTCGTCGAGCCTGCCAGGCTTTGTGAGTATTGAGGAGGCTATGATCTATCAGTCGACATGCTACACATAAATGCGGCGTCTCGAAATCGGTTCTTTTCATGCTATGTTCCAAATCTTATCCGAGTAACCTGACCTCCTGCGTCAGCGGGTAATACCACGTGGACATCGCGAGTAAACGAACCGCGACTCGATTTAGGAACGGCCGGGATCATTCATTTGGTAATATGAAGTGAAAGCTTAAGGAGTGGACACTACCATAGGCTCGAGTGGCCGAGATAGTGGAGGGACAGATAGGACACTTAGCAGTCGACAGAGGGCCTCAATCGGTTGCAGTTTCGATGAACGTAAGCTTCGGTTCCATATTTTCAGGTGTTGCTTGGCACTCGCGTGCGAGCTGCTTTTAATTTGTTATATGCTTTTTTGTTTTTAATGTTTAGTTAACCCGAAGTCACCTTTAATGCTAATGACGGCCTTTTTTGGCGCAGTCACATTTATTCTTTGAACGTTGTTTTTTTACGATCAGAATCTATTTGCCAAAATGAGCAGTGGGGCCGTATTTTCATACGATGGTTCTTTGTTTTCCAATAGAAAACGAAGCCACAGTTCTAAAACACAAGAATATTATGAAATTTCACAATGAGAACTGCATATGTGCCTTTTTGAGAGAAGCGCTGTAACCTCAATCCCTGGAAATAACGTCAACTACAAGAAGTGATTTAAAATAAGTTTATTGTACTCTCTAAAAAAAGGGTGGTAGTATTTCCTCACTCAGAAGAGGACTCACGTGACCTCTATGTTCTTTTAGAAAGATAGGGAAGTTTTCCCCTACAAAATCGGGCTAGGAAATTTGCTCCCCTACGAATGGAGTAAAGTTGCCTCCTATTTTTGTTCGTGGAGAAGACATTGCTTCCCAAGAAGGGACGAAAGCTGCCACCGTTTTCCTTCCAATAAAGAAAACTTCCTCCTCTCGTGTAAATGATAAAGTTTCCGCCAGATAACGCCTAAAACGGCAAAAAAAAAATCACTTACATGCGCCTATGTTTTTACTGATTTCAGCAGAGTTTCAAACGCTATAGAGAGGATCCGCATAGAGCAATGAACACGCGGAATACACATAACACAAGCAGACCAACATCCAAACAAGAGCAACAACGGAGGGACGCCCAACTGCCGCCCTTCTCTACGTATGCTTAAAACGTATGCTAAGTTCGCACAATCTCTATATGCGGCAGTCTAATTTTGTAATCCTACTTGGCGGGTTTCTGCCATCCCTTGTTGTATAAACACGAGAGGCGAAGACAATAATTCTCGTACTTAATACTTTTTTTAATTGTCTCCTAGGAATAGCCCTCCCGCCCTCCCATCTGCCCCCTCCCATTCAACACCATGAGAAAAGGAAATGAAGATCATTATGGGCTAATTAGCTAACATTTAATCATTAGTTTTTTTTCTTTTTTTCATAATAGTTTGATGAATCTTGATGACAATGCGTGTGGAAACGGAGTAGACTGGTGCGGAACATTGCGATCAAGCTATTCCTGAATGGAATGTTCAGCACCAGTGAAGCTATTTTCAGTTTTGTTGGGGTAATCATTAATTTTAATCGTCTGCACAAATACTTCAATAGATTTCTCAAACAAACAATATTACTGGTTTTAACAAGATTCGTTGCAACAGCTGAGACCAGATCTTGGGTCGTGTTTTGATCACTGGTAGTACGGAAATTTAACATTGTTCTAATTTTCTACCTGGAGTGTTTTTCTAGAGAAAAGTAAGTGCCGGGACTAATGAGGACACACGAATAATGACTTTCGCATCGCCTATTATACGACTAAGATGAGACTGTATTTGGTCATATAATGTAACAGCTTCAAGACATCACGTTGCCCAAGTCAGAAAGTTAAAATCCCGTGTTGAGAGTTTTAGTAGAACGTTTAGTCACTCCCGCCATTCTATACGCAATCCGCCATGACCTCCGTTATGAGCACAGTAGCCGAAGCGCGTTTTCATGTTGAATTAACCTGAGACTGGGGACGAGTCGAAAATAATTGTAGTTAATCATAAGTACTAAGATCTACCAAGCGGCGCTGCGAAAATTAAACCTCATCGCCGTGCTATCCGCTACTCGACTCATTTGCTCGGCTTCAGTAGGAGGACGCGAATGGGAGATCAAGCAGCTGGACTTAGTGAGGAATTTTAGGAACCGTTTTCTGCACCCCGATACGGTGCGATACAGCCCTCCGGTGCGAACTGCGCATATGCGAGTTTTCTGTGGTTGCGCTTGCGCAGTTCGTACCGAGGGCCTATCGAACCGTACCGGATGTGCAAACACAGTGTCCTAAAACTCCTCAGTATGACTCGAGGGAGTCTGCGGTAGTAGGTTACGATCGGAGGGCGCAGCTAGCTTCCGAATGACGATGCGTAGCTCCCACATAATCTCACGACGATACTGGTTCCGAATAGTATTAAAATGTTCCTAATTATTTCGATAAATGGCGTGTCGATGCTTGCAACGCATCTGAAATCCCCAACACATTTTGTAACAAAATCTGATAAAATTATAACGCACTTAGAATGCCTGCAGTCAAGATTTCCTTTTTTTCTTTTCTGTTACGTAGAAGGTATCAAACGCGCGTTGTTTATGTGGTAACGGTCACGTAAAATATTGTTTTCTGTGAGGCAAATATCTATTTTAGTTTTCTTTTTTTTCAGCAATTGAGTAATACTATGCTATTCGTAGTTTTGCTTGCTGCAAATTTTGCGTCTTGTGTCTTGTATAGCCTATGTAGACTTCTCGTTGAAGCTAGCAGAAACGCGACATAAAACACTTTGTTTTACAATCTGTACACATTGGATGGCCTCGGTCGCCACTCTTTTTCTATTTGATCCAATCGGGTTCCGTACATACTGGGTGAGACCGTAGAACCGGCACATTTAGCTTACGCTTCACGAAATTCAAATTTTTAGACGCACATAACTGAATCTGGGCACGTGCACGTCTTTTTATAAAACGTTTTATGTAAAGTTTTAGAGCTCATCAAGGAAGTGGTAAAATATTACAAAAATTGTACGATAATGGCTGCCGTGCATTCTTTATGTTCTATACCGGAGGTTCGACGTCTGCACACTAGCTTGCCAGCATGCTCTCAGGTGGTCCCCGTTCATATATTTCGTAAAATTTATAATATTGCGATTATCTTGCTCGTCACCAGCCTCTTACTTGGCGTTCTCAGCGTTTTTGCGTTCAGCAGAGCCACCCGGGGCGAGCTCGCAAACCAGTGAGCAGGCGACGGACAGATTGGTAAAGTGCTTAGCGGTGACGTAAAACACACGGCCGCTCTTTTTGCTTTATTTTAAATATTTCAACACCTCTCAGCTGAGCTCTAAATAAATTATACTTAACACAAATTCTGAAACAACAAGCGCGTGCCAAGTTTTAGGTATGTACTTTTGGAATTTGGATTTTGCAAGGCATGCCAAATGTGCTGGTATTTGAGGCTTCATCCTTAATATACATGGCTACATCCCACAAAATAGGTTGTGTAGGTGAAGTATGTTAACATAATTGTGGTGCAAAAAAAGAAATCAGAAGGTGCGATTGCGTGTTTGATATTATAGAATTTTTTAGTACTAGATTGTTCAGCCACTCTTGCTACACTGCCCGTAATCTGCCTCCACTACTTGTATCGCAGCCCAGCCGCGATTTCAAGTTCAAGCAGAACGTTCGCAACTTGCTTCAAATTATAGCGTTATGAGAGCTAACGCAACGGCTACAAGCGGTTCTTTCAGTCACTATAACACTTTGTAAGATAAAGATTGTCTAAAGCAGTTGTTAGCAACCTTTTGTTGACGTCGCGAGTGAAATTCAACATTTAAAATATATACATATATATCTTCGCAACTTTGCTTATTTGTATAGGTTAAATAATTATTACGTTCATATTTTAATCGAACTGACGGCCAAGCCAGGGGAATGAAGCTCTCGGCTACTTCCGTCCGGCCGCGTATCTTTATGACATACGTCGGTCCGGCGAACTGCTTCCGATTGCCGCGCTCCCAGCGGGCATTGGGCAGACGTAATTAAGTTTCAAAACAAAAAGGATTCATATAATTAAAAACGTGAAATTAAAGTTGAAGTTGGTTTGAAGATATGAATAGTTTTCACCTACTATCGAATTTTATCTCAGTTTTTGCGTGTCTGGGTGTGCTTTCGCCCTCAAACTCGCGGAAGTCGGTGCCAGCCAACGTTACTAAAACCACTCAGTTGGGAAACTCACCCTTGAAACCTGGGCCACTGGCGTCCTCCAAGACCGAGCTAAATACGATAACAGTGCCACCCTTTAGCGATGAGTTGAAACATGAAAGTTGCTTTACATAGCTACTGCGAGATGACCCTGCGAGATGGCGCCACCGGCCCTTGCCCCACTCGACGTGCACCCGTGCAGTTCCCGGAGTGGACGCTGCGGGAGAAATGGCGGCGTTGTGATCGCCATTTGCTCAATGTCTCGAGTACGGATCGGAGCCACTTTTTAAAGCAGGCTCTATGGCAGTTTCCCAACTGAGGGGTTCTAGTAACGTTGGGGCCAACGGAGGAGAGGTACGCTCTCTCCGTCTTTTCTTTAGGCTTTAGTTTCCGATAAAATGCTCGTGACCGCAGAGCCATCTGTCGCAGTGATAGTGAATATTGATTGTCTTATTTTGGCAATGGTATCATTCGTTTCAGATCACAAAACGAAATTCTATCAGTGTTTAGGATTTCCCGCGTTCGGGTCACTCGCCGCGAAAAACAGGTGTCGGTATCAAATAACTGGACACTTTTATCAAATATCGAGATCTAGCGCTATTCATTTCAGAAGAGCGCAAACTTGTTGCAGTGAGCTGTTGATTTGGGATATATAGTTGTCAGGGATCCACGGGTCTGTTCGTGAGGGGTGAAAACGAGCCTAATTACTTTCGATGAACTGGGGATGAGCGAGGAGCTATCCGTACTGGTTTCCTGGTTCGTCTAGGCATTCACACACTCTTAAGATTAAAAATTAATATATGTTCACGATGCTCAGCTCAGCTCAACTCAGCTCCTCGGCGCCCGGTGCCAAAGAGCTGAACTTCTGTTTTCCAGCCTCCTTGCTTATTTTCCCTTCAGTTACAGAAGCTATCCTGGGCTTTATATATGTAATCAAATTCAAAATTTCTGTAGATTTAGTGTTTGGCCATTCAGCTTTAGAAGAAGAAAATCAAAGAGGAAACACGAGTGTTTAGTGTCGCAGTGTTGAACTTGAAGTACTGTTCCTTGAAGAGATATACAAAATTACTGTTTTCATACGATCACGTCAGGCATCGCATGAAGGTAATTCGATCAAGTAATTCAACTTTTTCTTTCTTTATATTCCACATATGTGGCTTGGTGGCGCAAGGGTTATAAGTACACGCACATAAGCTCGAGAAGGATCATGAACTTAACAGAGATCTCACGTATACGTAGTGAAGTGTTTTTGTGCAAGGGAGCATATATTGTCGCGAAGGACAAGTGAAACAAGGAAAATAACTGAAAGAACTGAAACGTTTAATGGGGCGAACTTGTGCCCAAAAAAATAAAAACGAAGCTTGCTAAGTCTCGGGCCAAGACTCGCGGAACTGAACTTCCTTGACCTTCGAGGTGGTCGATCACGGCGCGAAGTTCCGGGTCGTCTCGTTGAAGTGCTCCCATGTCGGTATCTGTAACTGCGCCGAGAAAACGGTCGTCATCGTCGTCGTCGGTGCTGTCGGAAGGAGATTCGACTGGGGCCCTAGACAAACAGTCGGCGTCATTATGCTTGCGGCCAGACTTATGCACAATGGTTACGTCGAATTCTTGCAGTCGGAGACTCCAGCGAGCGAGGCGTCCTGACGGGTCCTTGAGGTTGGCGAGCCAACAGAGAGCGTGGTGGTCCGTGACAACGCGGAACGGGATCCCGTACAGGTACGGTCGGAACTTGGTTAACGCCCAGATGACAGCGAGACATTCCTTGTCGGTCGTTGAGTAATTTTTCTCTGCCTTGGACAGTGCCCGGCTTGCGTAAGCGATCACCCTCTCTGCTCCGTCTTGTCTTTGGACGAGTACCGCGCCGAGTCCGGCGTTGCTGGCGTCCGTGTGAACTTCCGTTTCCGCTGCTGGATCGAAGTGTCCGAGGATAGGGGGCGACTGGAGTCTTTCCTTCAGTTCGTTGAACGCTTGTTCTTGCTCCTCCCCCACTGGAAGTTCACGTCGTCCTTCGTCAGATGCGTGAGCGGTGCAGAAATCTTGGCGAAATCGCGAACGAAACGCCTGTAGTAAGCGCACAGCCCAAGAAATCTTCGTACGGCTTTCTTGTCTGATGGCTTCGGAAATGCGGCGACAGCGGATGTCTTTGCCGGGTCAGGGCTTACACCCTCAGCACTCACGACATGGCCCAGGAATTTAAGCTCGCCGTAAGCGAACTGACATTTTGACGGCTTGAGTGTCAGTCCAGCATTCTGGATAGCCTGTAGCACGGCTCGCAGACGTCTCAGGTGCTCGTCGAAGTCGCTTGCGAATACCACGACGTCGTCGAGGTAGACGAGACAGCTTTGCCATTTCAAGCCTGAGAGGACGGTATCCATTACGCGCTGGAAGGTCGCCGGTGCTGTGCACAGTCCAAACGGCATCACTTTAAATTCGTACAGTCCGTCCGGCGTGACGAAGGCAGTCTTCTCACGATCCCGTTCGTCGACCTCGATCTGCCAGTACCCACTCTTCAGGTCCATCGACGAAAAGTATCGGGCGTGGCGCAGCCGGTCCAGAGTGTCGTCGATGCGGGGCAGCGGGTAGACGTCCTTTTTGTTACGGCGTTCAGTCGACGATAGTCCACGCAGAACCGAAGAGTCCCGTCCTTCTTTTTCACCAGGACTACCGGTGAAGCCCACGGACTGTTTGAGGGCTGGATGATGTCGTCGTCGAGCATTTCTTCAACTTGCTTCTGGATGACTTCTCTCTCTTTCACCGAAACACGGTACGGCGACCGATGAACGGGAAGTGCGTCGTCATCAGTAACAATTCGATGTTTCGCGACCGTCGTTTGGCGTACCTTTGACGACGTGGAGAAGCACTCACTGAACTCGGCTAGAAGGTCACTGAGTTGTCGCCGTTGTGGGGTAGGCAGGGTTGGATCGATGTCGAACTGCGAAGGCGGCGTTGTCTCGTGTGGCCACGAAGAGAGGTCTTCTGATACTCCGGCGATAGCGGCTGAGTCGGGGAGTTCCTCGGCGTGACCCACGGCGGTGCCTTTCGTAAGGTGCTGAGCCTCCTGTCGGAAGTTCGTTACGAGTGCAACAGTGCGTCCGTCTTGGAGCTCCGCGATGCCTCTTGCGACGCCGATCCCTCTTCCTAGGAGCAGTTGGACGCTACCTTCCAGCAAAGCTTCTCCGCAGATGCCTTTTTCGGTCGCGACAGGCACAAGTACACTCGAGCGTGGTGGCAAGTTCACGTGGTCGGAGAGTACACGCACTGTAGCTGACGTGGCTGCCGTAGTTTTGTGATCCTCGGGCATTACGACAGGTTTCCGCAGCCTCAACTCGTTGGCTTCCAGGTCGATGACGGCGCTGTACTCGCACAAGAAGTCCATTCCGAGTATAACGTCTCTCGCACAGTCCCGTAGAACGACGAACTTTACCGGACACGTCTCGCCGTGAATCTCGACGCGAGCAGTGCATCTTCCGACTGGCGTGATGAGATGTCCCCCGGCGGTCCGTATCTGTGGGCCATCCCACGGCGTCGTCACTTTCCGAAGGCGTTGGGAGAGCCTCCCACTCAGGACGGAGTAGTCTGCTCCGGTGTCGACGAGAGCCGACGCGTCGTGACCGTCGATAACGATGTTTAGGTTATTCTTCACCGTTGCAGGAGCGTCGTTTCGGTCTCTGGTGGCGTTTGAGTGGGGGCCCTCCGACGTTCGTGGAGGATCTTGGCGTCGGTCGTCTTCGGCAACTCCACCTCCAGGGGTTGCCGCGCCTAGTTTCCCCGGCGAGGAGTGAGGGGTGACAGGCTTTCACGTCGGGGTCGGTGCATCGGCGAAGCTGGACGTCGTGGCGACGGCGACCGGGACTCTCGGCGGTACGCAGGCTCGGGGGACTGAGGTCGTCGCAGGTACTCGTCGATCTCCCGAGGGCGTTCACCATAACGGGGGCGCGGGTCGTTCGGGTGGAACCCGCGCAGCCCGAGTCGTCGGTATGGGCATCGGCGGTACACATGGTCAGCTTCCCCGCAGTGGTAACACAGCGGGCGTCGGTCGGCCGTCCTCCAGACGTCTGTCTTCCTCGGCGCAGGTTGCTCTGGGCGAACGTGCGCCTGATCTTCCTGTCGTCGGGGGTACTGCGGCGTTGGGGCGTCTCTTCGGGGTGGCGCCGTGGCTTGGCGGGGAGCTTGCGGCGGGCGTCGGGCCATGGCGGCGTAGCTCAACGTCGGTTCCTCCGGTGCCACCGTGGTGACGGGAACCTCTGGTTGGAGCGCCCGATGCACTTCTTCTCGGACAGCCTCGGCGATGGAAAGGGTTGGCGGACGACTGGCGGTTGGCAGCAACCTTCGCAGTTCCTCCCGGACGACCTCCCGGATAATTTCCCGGATGTCCGGCGTACCCGGAGTGTTTTCGCCGTTAAGCAGCGTGGGTGCAGCGACGCCTGGATGTCGCTGGTAGTGGGAAGCGCGCGCTTGAAGCGCGCGCTCGATGTTGGTTGCCTCGGTGACGAAGGCGTCGACGGTTGCCGGCGGGTTGCGGACGAGGCCTCCGAAGATGTCGTCTCTCACACCGCGCATCAGGACCCGCAGCTTCTTCTCTTCTGTAGCCTGAGGGTCGGCGCGGGCACTCAGGTGCAGAACGTCCTCGACGAAGCTGGTGACGCTCTCGTTCGGGCCCTGGGTTCTCGTTCGCAGGAGGTCTTCGGCCCTCTCTCGTCGGTGCTGGTTGGTGAATGTCGTCTTCAGCTCGGCCTTGCAGATGTCCCACGACGTCAACGAAGCCTCGTGGTTCTCGAACCAGTGCCTGGCGGTCCCTTCAAGCGAGAAGTAGACGTTCTGCAGGCGCTGCTCGTCGTGTCCATCCGTTGTGGCGGGCCACGCGTTCATACTGTTGCAGCCAGTCTTCGACGTCTTCGTAGGTCTCGCCGATGGAAGGGCGTCGGCGTCCGCGGGGCGACGGGCAGGTAGACGACGGCAGCGGCGGATCGCGGTCTGCGACGACTGGTTGTCCATCGTCGGACTCGTTGGCTGCTTGGTCTTGGGTCGGCAGTAGTCCGCATTCCGGGCGTAGGCCTCGGTGCGGCGGCTTGATCGGATCTCGGTAGTGCCTTCGTTGGTTCTTCGTGGGCTTGGTGTCGGACTTGCACTGCGGGCCCTCGGAGGGGTACGCTGCACGGACATGCGGTACCCCGCACCTCCACCAAAATGTCACGAATGACAAGTGATGAGGCGATAATAACTGAAGAAACTAAACGTTTAATGGGGCGAACTTGTGCCCAAAAATAAAAAGGAAACAGAAGATAACAGCAGAGCGTCGCGGGCGTCGAAGTCGGCGTAAGCAGCAGAGTCGAACGCTGGGGCGAAACTGACTGCGGCTCGCCACGCGGAGCCCCTTATGTACACGCGTGGGCTTCTGGAATAATCGGCGTAGAAGGTTCGGCGCGTAGAACATTCTGACCTCGAACAAGCAACGGGGTTCTCGAATTTGCCAGAACATTACATTACGGAGTCAACAAAAACACGTCGGCGCGGCCAGGAATCGAACCCTGGCTTTCTGCGTGGGAGGCAAGTGCGATAACCGTTAGGCCACGGGCGCGCTGCCTACTTGGCTAGCTGCGCCCGCGGCAATATATTTAGGATAAAAAGTGATGTTACCATGCGACGAGAGGCACA